>JAVQKG010238400.1:0-12793 GCA_036025885.1 Hypseleotris bucephala
ATCAACATTTATAAAATGCAGCACAAAATCTCTTTTAGTTCCAGGCTTTTTGTGGGCCCTCCCCTGCTCTGGGCCCTGGGGAAACAGTACCCTTTTCCCCCCCAGTCCGACGCCCATGCTTAAAGTAGGTATAAAAATATAAAAATTTTCTTTTTCACAAATATAAACAGCACCTGCTATTACTGTTGTCGACAGTGTTTTGGCAGTCTTTTCACGTCCATTTTTTGAAAGCAAAACAGCGCGGGCATGAGGAAAATATCAGTAGAAGTGATTAAGCAGCTAGAGGAGCGTAGAGGAATAACCAACGAGAGCCGAAGTGGACATTTCAGCCGTGGCGCGCTTGAAAATAGACCAGCTGCGAGAGGTGACGTGGAATAGAGCGGCGCTCCCCGCTCACTGAAGGGGGAAAAAAACATACACATCTCCTGTGTCTGAGTGAGCCAAGTGGGATGACTATTTCGTAGCAGAGCTGTTGATAGCTCTGGTTTGTAGCTTCAGTAACGTGTAGTAACGGCATGTTGGTAAAGGTAACGGCGTTCTAACGGAAGAAAAAGTAATTAATTAGATTACCCGTTACTAAAAAAATGAACGGCGTTAGTAACGCCGTTATTCCCATCACTGGTGGTCTGCCATATCCTTCAAAAATGTCTAAAGACGGAACATTTATTACCAATTTATTTTCACTTTTTCACCCCTCAACTTGCTAAATTCTTTGGAGCCTGGCCAACAAGTAATTTTCCACTTGAATATAGGTAACCATGTATATTTTTCTTTCTACCATAGCATTATCTAAACAATCTTCCCAAGAGATAATGATATATTATGTATGTAAGTGTTGAAAAACAAACTCTCTGCATTAAAAAATAGTAGATGTCCTCTTTCATACACAGTCAAGATCCTAGCACACATAAATATTTAAGAAACATATTTATTTTGTTAATTTATCAACCTAAGTATGCAAGTGTATTTTCTTAAACTCTCTGATGGGTAATATTTAGAGACGAGAGGTTTCTTTGCTTTTCTTTTGCCTGTCTCTGAGAAAGTAGCGGATGACGGCAGTTTGGAGTTATGTCTGCTGCCTACAGGCCTTCCTTTTAACAAATACTCTGGAGTGGGTTATATCACTGAACAAGAATAAGGCTGAAATAACACTCGGCTGATGGGTTTTACATGGAGACACTTTACAAATACAGAAGCTAGCTTTGTTTGTCTTTCCTCTTATCAAAATACTTTATTTGTTTAGGTAAAGAACATGAGGTCTGACTCTGATCAGAAGTGATGGTCAAAGCATACACAGTTTCTTATAAATATTACTAATAGTAGGCAATGGTTAAGGTAAGGAGTATCTAGCAGGCTGGAGTTTTTTTTCCAGCCCATTGTGCATGTTTTATGTTATTTTGTTTTAGTTAAGTTGCTAGCTGACTTTTTAAAGCAGTTTTCTAGAGGGGAGACTGTGTTTTTCTCCTAATATACTGTATGTTCTCAGACATAATGTTTTAGGTGTTCTTTTTCTTTAGTATGTGTCCAAACATCTGGATTTGATCACTGTAATATCTCCACCACTGACTGGAGAAGAACACAAGGCCAAATGTTTGACTTGGAATAAACTTAGACACAGTAACAATAAGGACATAAACCTGTTTAGGTGGGTCAAAGTCAGACACTTAGGAACTTTGTGCTGAATATACTGTGCAGTCAAACACAAAGTGGGACATCTGGTCACTTCTACTTAAAAGTAACATCATAATTAAATAGTCTGAAATTAGAAGCCAAGCAATTATGGATCTCCAAAATTGATGCCCAGAATCACAAATGTAAATCCTATTGGTTTTCTATTACATGATTTGACTGAGGCAGTTCTCAAGCCCAGGGTCTGATATTTCTAATGTCTATGTCTATACCACCAGACTATAAAGACAATAGAGGCACTTCAATATCATCTATGTTTTAAAATAATAACATTAGTATAGTGGCTGATTGAAAGTGCTTGGAGTCTGATTGCTTGTTCTCTTTTACTGTATTATAATCAAGCTTCCATTTCATAGGCCTTGGTGGAAACCAGCTAAAAACTGCCAGAATCTCAATCACGGCTCACATCATCGAACACTCTTGGCCCGATCGCTACATTTCCTCCTCGGCTAAAGGATTACTCCCCAGTCGTTTTAATCTGAAACAGCAGCAGACACCCTTTGTTCTTCTTTCCTTCCTTGGTTAAGAAAATGTAAAGCTCAGTGGGGATATAATGTGTCTATCAACGACAATAATATTTAAGACTTTGAGTTTAGTAGCTGCATAATTGGACACCAACACTCGTCTACAGGAGACAGTACAGAGGCCATTGTCAGGTCAAGGCAAAACTAGTTCAAAACTTTGCAGGAGAAACAATGAACAAAAACTGGAGAATCATAAGGTATGTGAAATATGTAAACTAGGTGTGTTCTTGGCAAGCTTTGTTTTAAATATTCTATCATCCAATAACGTACCAAAACAGTAAAAAAAAAAAAATGAACAAGTGACCTTAAGACGTATAAATATTAAATGACTAAACAGTATATTTTATGGTGCTTCTGTATAGCCATATCAACTGTATCTATATATAAGTCTACAAATTATCATATTCACAGTCAGAGCTGGTGTCATTTGAGCCTGTGTCATATTCAGGCCACATCCTCTTCTCTCAGAGCACTACTGCCACTACTGAGTCCCTGTGGGGTGCTACATCTCCTGGTCTGGAGGAGCGCTCTCTTTGTTTCGGCAGTAATTGGATGAGATGTGCCGAGCCGTGTCAGTGTCCCCAGCACAGCAGCCAGCTACTCCGCGGTGGGGACTAGACACTGTAAAATGACTAACTAATCTGACTTAAAATATATATACAGTATATAAGAAATTAATTACTTTAAAATACTACATAAATGCCTGTATTGTTTTCAAATGATCACCTTACTAAAAAGTAGGGGTTTTGTATGTAATTGAAAGTGGCACTATTGAATGAATGCACTACTGAGTGGGCATTATGGAGATAAAAAAATAATTTCTGATATGAAGTTATGATAATCTGCTAATCTGAGAAGATCGTGAGTGATAAGTGGATGCTCTTCAGGGTCACAATGCTAATGTCCATATTAATAAAAAATAAATAGTATTGCATATTTTGATAAAGACTGGATTGATTAGATGTACATTGAATGAAGCCCCTGTAAGATAAAAAAAAAAACTAAACACAAAGCTGATTTTGATAAAATCGTGATATTAAATTTTTTTTACCATGTCACCCACCTCTAACGGTAAGAGTAAATGGTTGTCTGGGTCAACCCTGCGACTAATCTAATTTTACAGTGTATGAAGACAGAGGTAGAAGAAGAAGTCTGATTATGAGACAGGCTAGGCGGCCATTATCCTCAGAATAGGTAGAACGAGCAGCACCAAGGGGGGTCGGGAGTGACACACAGGAAAGGTTATCACGACTGTAGGGGTTTTATTAAAAAGAACAAATCACCAGAATACACACAGCTCAATGAAGATGTCCAGGACAGAGACTGAAACATAGATTGAGCTCTCATCTAACAGGAGATGAAAAGGATGCTGGGAATTCAGAAAATGCAAATACAGTACATCAATACTATTATGCCCCTTGAACAATCATGTACTTGAAATTGGGAAGGCAGAAATTTACTATGGGCCTTGGTTGGGGTCCAAGAAACTTAGGATCCAAAGACAGCATGTGGAGGATATTAAGACTCTTCTATACTAACAGATGATGAAAGCAATGCAGTGGAATAATTTGCCTCATTTGCTCCATATATTGTTGCAAATATGGTAGATTAACATAATAAAGGCCTTAAAACAATCACAGCAAGTTAACAAGAGAGCAACTATGGGCCTTAAGTGAGTACACCTAAACCTAAATAAGCATTAGTTAGTTACATGGATGAGACAGACGGATAAACTAAATAAACTATTAATTGTCACATACGTTCACAAAGGTGCAATTTAGAGTCAAAAGATCTCCCATTTACTGTATGTAATTGAATAATATGGGGAAAAACATACAGTAACACAGGGAGAAAATGCAGACTCAACTCAATGTCCAATTGAGATACAGGCTGAAACATAGCATTAGCCAGTGTGTCTTATTCGACAGTAACAGGAGATGAAAGAGATGCCGTGAATTCATTCGCCTAATTTCCCCATACATTTATGCAAATACATCAACACAATAATGGCCCTCGAACAATCATGGACACTCTTTGAGAATGAGTTGAATTTCAAAAAGACAGTATCTCAGTGGATTGCCTTTGAGTGTTTGTGATGTTGGATCCAAAGCTCTCCTCTGTTGAGTTCAATGACAACCTTGAGCAACAGCGTGACTTTCGAAAATCTTAGTATCGTTTACCTTCCTTCTTATACAATAGATTTTGATGTTTTCTTCATTCTTTGTGCTTTGTAGTGTTATTGTTATGGTACTCAATACTAGCGCCTTTCTCATGAGACTGGATCTTAACTGAAACTCCTCTCAGTACAGTGACTGAAAATGTAAAGGACTAATACTTGCGTTTATAACCATACAACTTCAGTAGATTAAATTATTCCTTCCATTGCCCACAGGGGTCACTTCAGTAAATCATCTGAATCCTAGCGTGTAACCATTTGCATATTAACTTGGCTATGGTTTTATCTTTCTTAAATTAACTTAAAAATATTTAGCCTTGGGACTTGCTTGGGGCCACTTGTCATTTGATTACCCTATGTGAATTAAAACGCTCCAATTGTACAACTTTATTTGTCCTGGATATATAAAAAAAGAACCTTTGCATTTTAAATCGCTGGCCCAGTCTCCACTTGGTCCTGACTAAAACATTAGTACACCCATTTACTCATTTGGGTTAATGTTACCTTGAACATTTGGAACCTAATTGTGCACTCAAGCATTAGCTATTTACATATACAAGGAAGTAAACAAAACTTTAAAATTACCTGGATCCATCTGGCAGCTTCCGATCAAACGAGGTGCTTCGTGGGATGGCAGCCTGGTGTTGCTGGAGGATTTGCTGGCATTGGAGTCGGTCAGGCCCCTGTGTGGGAGAGCCCCGAGACAGCTGAGGGCCCCCGGCTGTGGGCATACGGTGCCACGTAGTGTTCCTCCTGAAGGGCGTCTTGTACTCACAGGGCGTGCCTTCACTGTCCACTTTGTACTCCACCATCGGGATACGGTACAGCTCCGAGCAGCCCCTAGAGAAGGAGATACTATGAGCAATCAAGTTTAGATATACTGTTTTCAAGACAGACAGAGAAAGGCATTAGAGTTTGTATTGTTGAGACATTGACTGGAGGTGTAGTATAGTATCTTGCGTACTGCTATAAAACACAGCTAAAAGTCATATGTTTTAATAATTTTGAGGAACCTTTCCAAACCACTAAAAGACAAAAATAACTCTTTGTATGATACATTTGCCAGTTCTATTTTGAATCCTGTGTCTTGAAATGCAATTCAAATCACATAATTTATGCATCATATTATTTTATAGATAGAACAGTAACCCTACTTTTCAGTCATTTTAAAATGCTTTAAAACACTCAAGCATGGGTAAAACTGTACCCACAAATTATACTCACACACATTATCTAAAAATGAAAGGTGTTGCTATGGACAGCATATGGTCCACACGTTTGTGTGAATTGTACACTTTTGTTGCCATGGTTAACAGTGGTAGCTTAAAGCACCAGTAGACACATGCAAAAAAGCACAATTATTAAGTTTTTATACCTTTGGGTGATGTGCACTGTACTATAATGCTGGATACACTATCGGCTGAACCTAAAATGCTGACAACTAAGAGTTAAACGACAACTGTAGGCCAAGGTTTTTTTTTGCCAGAGGCTGATGTGT
The DNA here is from genome assembly GCA_036025885.1 of Hypseleotris bucephala. Lineage (NCBI taxonomy): Eukaryota > Metazoa > Chordata > Actinopteri > Gobiiformes > Eleotridae > Hypseleotris > Hypseleotris bucephala. The sequence goes on from JAVQKG010238400.1 coordinate 5,888, forward strand.
CGATATACTGTGGCCCTGACAGCAAAAAAACAAGGCATTTGGTAACAACTATGGAGAGGGACACCTACAACAGATAACATATCCAGATTTGCTATTCAAAAAAGCCTAAAACATTATCTTGACACTTAATCAGCTATGAGCTTCCCTTGAGCAGCTCTACACAGGAGGCGGTCTCTCACCCTACCCCGCTGCTCTGAGAATCTCTGGGGTGCACACAAGGCCTGTGGTACCATTTCATACATCATTAATCATTGGGGCAAGGAGAAGATTCTCATATATGTTTGGAAAGAATCAGGTCTTAGAGGGCAGCAGTGATGGCTTAGGGTTAAACAGCTCGGGCGATCTCAAAAACCATCTCAAGCATGACCTTAATGATTACAGAGCCCTTCCCCTCGAAGTCCATTTTACTGAGCTCACTAGAGGGTGGACAAATCTGTTATAGTACATGACAAAAAGGCTAGGGTAGAGTAGGCCCGGCAGATTGGAGGCTGTACACCAAAGAGGAAGTGTAGAATATAAGCTATCTTCACAATATTAGAAAAACCTACAATAGGCCATTACTATGTTTAAATATTGCAATAGTAAAACAATATTTAGATACCTCTTATTCAGGTTAAGACTGAAGGTTAAATAAAGAGATACAAGAATGGTTTCTTAACCTACTACATATGAGCAAGACCTCTTCGTTATCCTCAATTATGGTTATAACATATGGTTCACAACTTGCTGCTATTTTCTGATTTCTTACTTTTGTTGCAATGGTAAATCACATGGGGATACACAAAAAATCTCAATATAACATGCTAGAGTAGCCTCATCTGATTGGCTGAGGCTGCACCAGGGGGGTAGTGCATAGTATAGTAAGCAACCTTATAGAGTCCCTTTCATCACAGTGGGCCAAGGGGGCCGCTGTTTACGTGAGGTGTCCCAACAAGGGAGGTGGGTGTAATGAGATCTAAGTATCTAAGTACCATGCTTCTTTTCACCCTCCCCCGCCACCTCCATCTTCTCCTACAGTAGCAGCATCTCTCACATCTGTGAACAGCCATGGTTATGCTATAGCCCTGGCCTTGATGCAGTGTCCAATATGCATCCCTTGAGTTTACATCAATTATTTACTGAAGTGTACTGTATATTGTATGCATGGCTAGGCTAATATGGGGAGCAGTGTATAATGAGGACCAATGTCCGATGTGAAAGAGGTTTTTGTGAGACAAAGTGACACCGGTCGCATGAATCTTCTTTACGAAACATGGTTATCCAATGGTCATTTAACAAATAAAATGTTACAACATAAGTGGTTCATGGCATTGGTCTTTGTGTGAGGACTGTATGTCCTCCCTGGGTGACAATAGGTTTTGTTGCTTCCGTCTATACTCCCTAAAGACATGCTTGTACAGCAGGTGAATAGGTAATAAAGAGGCTATAGTGGAATGAATTCAAATAGTTGCCAGTCTACAGGCAACTGTAATGATCACTATGTACCCCAGCACAGCTAGCTTGAAAGTGCTCCAGTTTTTTAACCCATAAAGCAAAATAAATAAACAATACATCTTAAAATGTGTAATTTATAACGCTCATAACATCACCACTTTAAGATAATTTAAGAGATTACCATTTCTTGTCTCCCAGATGGCTTACTGTTTATTTTCTGATGTGAATTTACTGTATGACTTACATTTTAGGTAGTGCCCACAGGGACGCTAACTATATTAAGGAGTTTCCCATTGGGCCACTGTGTTTTCTTTCTCACACTAAGCACCATCAATAAACTTATGTCCCACAAATGGGGTTATTTATGTTGGCATGTTGGCAACACATGTTTACTATCTATCTATCAAACCAGTTAGGAATAAAAGTAATGTGAAGTCCACTCTTAACAATCTCTATAGGCAAAGTTAAAATCTGACTTGCACAGTATATATGTATTTATTGTTTAATTGGTTAAATAAAATTAAGTTTGTCCTTATTTTTTCATATCAGTCTTCTAACCCGTGTCACTAACTGGCCGCTAATCAGTGCATTAAATCTTTTGCCTGTTGCTCCATTGGTCTTTGTAACAGGGCTGTGAACCTGCTCATTACCTTGATTAACTGTGTATGTGTGCTCATGCCAGGTTGCTGCACACCATTAGTCCCTGAATGAGCTAAACCACGATAACAGCTTGTCAACAGGAAAGGTCTCAGATGCTGTCTCTTGCTGTGCTTTTTCACCACAATGAGCAAGAAGTGACAGGCTTAAGTTCTCCTATGACCTTAATATTATTTTCCAGTGCCCCCGTGTGAGTGTTGGGTTGTTGACTTAGCAGCTATACTTGTTTGTGTAGTGGATGTTTCTAAATAGGTATAAATCACAAAGTAAGAACAGGAAATGAATGTTTGGTCAAAAGCTAAACCTGGATACATAGGGGGCTGGAGTGGCTATTAGCAGAAAATGAAATGGTGAGAAATTGCATACCGAGTACTTTCCAAGCAGTACTGCACATTTAGAGGCTAAACAAGACAGACTATAAATTACAACACAATGGCCTACATAAACCTGTCCAGAATGAGAGCATCAACCACTCAACATCAGTATCAGTCAACTAGGAACAGAAGAGAAGAAATACATCCATACGGTGAGCTAGACATAAAATAGCTTTTTGAAAAATATTTTGAAAAAATAGAGATATATCTTATGTTTATGTTTACTTTGTACGTAGCATCCAGAAAGTAAATTTGTAATGTTTTGATTTTCTATCCTAGGACTTTGTGGTTTATTGTGTGCTGTAATCTCTTATTCAACTGCTACTGTAGCCCAATTTTTGTTATCCGATAACTGATTGAAGAATGCATTGTTATTCTTGATGACTGGTTAGTTTCAAATAACACAGCGTTGAGGTCCAGTGAAAATAGGAGAGCTTTTCCAAGTTTGCAGGCCTATAAATGCCTGTTGGAAGTCGTAAAACTAAGATTAATACTGGGTGCCTGACTTTCCCATCTGACGTCATTAGGAGGAATGTATTTTATTAATTTATACATTGGAAATGGACTCTTTGCCTATACACAGTGCACACGTCAGAAATTCTAAACGAGAAATTCCAAGAAGTAAATAAATAGATGATTAAATATTTTTGATAAGGTCAGATTAATTTTGACCATTGGCTGCCCCGTTCTTGTCAAATGTTGCTTGTTACAATAAATGACTTCTTAATGCCACATTTTCCAATTGACTAATGTTTTAATTTTGTCAGAAAACAATATTGATTAATTCTACATCGACTTTGAAGACTAGAAGAAACATCTTGATGAGAACATCTTACTCAGCCCTTTTTGTCTGTTAATGAGTCAAGGATCTGCTGTGAGCTCTGACCCCTGTCAGTTTGATGACATGGCCGTAGACTGAGTGACATGTTTAATCCATTCACATGTCTTTGTCACAGCCATAAGCCACAGGGGTCAGCACCTTGGACAGCCGCTTTGCAAACCATTGTCCACCTCCTCTGTATAGGTTTTCACTAAAGTAGACCTTGGGGTGATTTTGTAAACAATTGATCTAAAAGAGGTTCCTGTGAAGAAAGGAAAGTGAGTTTTTTGTGTAGCAGTTTTGCCTTTTTAGTATTGTTTGGTATTTGTTGGCGCTCTTTTTCACAGGGTGCCAGCAAAAGGAAGTGAGAAATCCGGCTTATCTGCACACCAGATGAAAATGAATGATGACAAGTCTGATGACACTTCAAGAGAAAAGGTCACAAGTGGCTATCTGAATGTCACACCCAATCCTCATTATCTTCAGAGCTACGGAGCAGGTATTGTGTTAGGCCTGCAATTGTAATATTAAAAGAGCAATTCAATTTTATTACCCATGATGCAAAACCTCGTAGAGTCAAGATGTCTAATTTTATGCCCTTTATTTTCATATTGACACCGGTTGCATGTAAAATTCCTGCACATAATTTTATTTCATACTAAAAGCTATAGCTAAATATGATTCCATTCATTTTCTTCTGCTTGTTCCTTTTAGGAGTGAAATGAAATAGATCAGGTCAGGTCCTTAGGGGGGGGGGCACATTCTTGACAATTACAATTACTTGCCGGGCTAACAAAGAGACATAACCATTCATTCACGCAATCAATCACTAGGAATCGCCAATTTATATTTAAATTCCTCAAGTCAAATAGCTAGTCTTATATTGGATGCATAGTTTTAACATTTTGCTTCTTTTCCAGCCCTAGTTAAAGAATGCTTCTGTTTTTGTGGTGAGAAGCTGAGAACATATTGTCTGACTCCAACTGAAGTATCTTTCTGTATGAATCAATGTCTGTATGTCTTGTAATAATCAACCTGATCCCTTTGTTTACTTTGCAAACCTCAGACGACCACACTCTCAAACATGAGCCAAACATCCAATCACTGCCATCTTCTGTACATCACATTCTTGTTTCAAAGACACAATCCTTTTCATCTTTTTCTCATTAGTTTGAATCAAAGCGAACATGTTGAAATGGTTTAAAGCTCTTCAGTGCAATGATAGAGAGGCCTCTGGTATAGCACTAGGCTGTAACCACATCCTGCTTGCACCAGTGTAAATAAATAAAGCACAAGGTAAGGCTAATATTAGAAATGTATACATATTAGGGATGTAGATTCAATAGTGTGGTGTATGGTTGTATGGTTGTATGGTTTGTATGCTTAAGAGGTGGAGTTGTGTCAGAAAAACATTTCACTTTAAGTAGTACTAATATGGGCTACAGTGAAAGTAAACAAATTTTTATTTGAAAGAAAATAGTTTAGTTTATAAAAGTGGAAGCCTTACCTTACCTCTTGGCTTGGTAAAATTCTATTAGTTGGTCTACATCACTTGTCAACACTGAATTACAAGCAAAGAAAGTGGCAGTCTAGTTTTACACAGAAAGCTCCGCCAAGAGAAATTGAAATTTGATTATCTGCAGTCATGGATTGGTGTAGAATTAAATGTTAAATTACATAAAATGAGGAAATGTAGTCATGCTGTTGTTGAAAAAGTAGGTGAAAGCTATTTGGGATAGTCTACCTTTAAGCAACTATTTCACTATTCACATTGCTAGGAATCTTTGAATAGTTGACATCATAATAAAGGGTTAAAAGGCGTCTAATTCAATATCAAAACATGCCACAGTCCAGCGCTGTGTGATCTTATGAAAACATTTCTCCTTGTCACGGCCACAGTGTGAAGCCAGGCTGCATTGTCTGGAGGTCATGGGACTCTTGTCATTGTTGTTGGGCTAACCCCCATCTCCTCTGGCCACAGGGGACGGGCCGGGGCCTTCTAGAACTACCGAATTCCTTTCCTTTGAGGTTGCAGAGAAAGAAGAAACTCAAGCACTTATTGTTGACCGCAGCGCTTTAGCAACTCAACAGGCCAAAAGAGTGGAGGGCTCTCTGGATACTTCACCTGACCTCTCACCTCTGCGTTTGTGGGAGTCTTGGGAGAAGATTCACAAAAATACAAAGATGGAGGATGGCGGATCTCTTGAGACTGCGGTGGGAAACTGTTTAAGTGGGACAAGGGGCACTTCAGAGAACATTTTAGAAAAAGGTTCATGTTAATTTGTCAGGGCCACGAAGGATCTAACTAAAGAAAACTCATTCAACACCAAAGGTGGCACAGTTTAACCAGGTACAAATTTGGTAAAACTATCCCATTTACACACCTTTCACTATCTAATGATTAATCAGTTAATCAAAATGTAGACATCATATGAACCAATTAGCAAATTAATCATTAGCTGCAGTCCTTTTGCAAAGATTGGTATAAAATACAGTATACACTAAATACAGTACATTAGCACAGGTTTCAATCAGCCATAATACTGCAAACAGCCATGTCTCCCAGTTCAATACCAGTGTCCAGTATGCTCCCTCTATGTAATACGTACTAATCTGCTAGATGCATCTGTCAGTAAACACCGTATATAGGCCAAGCTCAGTCCATAATGCATCATACCATCCATTACAGACACTTAGAGCATGATCTAATGCACTGTTTGGCACAATGCAACGCTATGGGGCACCACTAAACCATCTTTTATACCTTTACAAGCTCCACTAGACTTGCACTGACAGCATCACATGACTCAAAGCTAAATCCTCCCACCTATGGCTCCTCTTTGAAGACAGTAGACCCAGTTGAAAGACATTTGACCAAATTTTGGATGATGTTTTGTGTGCGTTTCCGCTCTCTGAACTGCGATTATGATGCTATCAGTGAATCGTCCTAAAAGGATTAGATGGTGGCTGTGCCAGAGAGGCTGCTGTGATGCCCGGTCGTCCACCATCTGGGGAAGTAAATATGTCACTTCTACTGTTGCCAGGGCCAGAGCACAAAGTTCAGAGACAGTTGCACACACTTTGTATGACATATACAGAGAATTCACAGCTGGTCGGGGAGGTTTTTGTTCTGAATTTTGTAAACACTGGCAAATCTAAAAACATCCCAAAAATCCTGTAGCTAGGCTTCAAGCAAAAATATTGAACTTTCAATATGCCTATTAAGCTTCAAGCAAGTTGATTGTCTAAATAGTCATGTATGGTGGTAAGCTACCTACCAGTCAACCAGTTGCCACAGCTTACCAGGGACAGACAGACAATGGAATGGCAACCATATAGATCTGACGGTTTCTCCAACCACCACAAACTAAAAAACGTAAGCATGGTGAATAAAGAGTCTTGCCTGAGGATACAGAACTATATGAACTGAGTTGGGAATTGAACCGCCAATTTTATAGTAAGTTGACGATATACTTTCTTTCCAGGATGTACTACATACTGTAGTAACATTTTCAAACTAGACCCAGGCTGTCGTAAACGACAGCAAATGTATATCGGCGGAACGCCCCATGCGTCTGCGTCAACTGCTATAACACCAACTGCCTTATGGCGGAGGAGGTG
>JAVQKG010238551.1:0-10062 GCA_036025885.1 Hypseleotris bucephala
GCAGTTACATGTTATTACAGTTTGTTACACAGTGTATTACATTGTACTTAATGAGGTAGATACAAAGTAGTTAAGGGACAATGTAAAATACCATAGAGCTCCAGACATCTTGTACAAAAGTTGTCAAACACACAAATACCATTGTCATCTACCACTCTGGTCTGCTGCTTGGAACAGTCAATCGGGAGGCCTATAATCTCCACTTCAACATAAGGATCAATAATCTATAGGAGCAAAACAGAATATTACAATTTAATACATTTATTCTCATCTATCTTTATGTGGGGCAATTGATTTGATTTGTACCTCTCCTCTGTCTCCAAACATGGAGTCCTTTGGTTTTGGAAGCTGCTGTCCGCTAATGATTTTCAGGACTAACTGAGTCTTTTTATGTCCCTGAAGAGGATCCTCCAACATGGGGTTAAAGGCACCTTTGGAAAAATGTATATTACATATATTTAAAAACATGTGCAATTATTAGTCATTTTGCTAATTTGAATACACCCACCTTTATTTATGCACTTAGGCCGGAGAATGTACCCACAGTTTCCATTGCCTGCAAACTTGGCTCGGTTCAGCTCCAGCATTCGCCCCTCAGTTTGATAATTCAGTGCAACTTAAGTGTTTACAAAAACACATCATTATTATACTGTTATGAGCCAGACATTTTATTAGTTACAGTTTTCCCAAACAGTGGGTCACAAACAAACTATAGTTTCACATCTTCACAAAAATACTAATTGCTTTTAGAATAAAATAGCTACACAATAAACAATTGTCTACCTTGACACTGATTTCACATGTATTTAATTTAATTTAGAGAAGTGGGGTGGAAAATTATAAGTTTTGAACTTCTTCCTACTCCATTTTGTTATTTTGATTTTTGAAATGTTGCTCAAATAAACAAACTGAACTGAACCTGTCAGAAATTGCAAGTACAAAAGAACTAAATCTACAAACAAATGCCAGGCACTTTTTTGAATAAGTCTCCGCTGATAAAGTTTGGGAAACACTGCTTTAAAATATTATGGTCATTAACACTATTATTTTACATTATCCCTTAAATACATTGTATCTACCTAATTAAGTACAATGTAAACCACTATGTAACAAACTATGATAACATGTAACTATCTTGTAACTAACCCTAACTTTAACCATTATGTAGTTACATGCTATTCCAATTTATTACACAGTGTATTACATTGCACTTAATGAGGTAGATACAATGTAGTTAAGGGATAATATAAATAAAGTGTGACTAGTCTTACCCATATGGCAGCCTGTGTTCCAGTACGGCTGAGGGTTGAAGTTGCTGGAGTCCACTCTGTAGTTGGACGGGTAAACTCTGATGAGCTGACGCTGGTTAAACCGCACTAACTCACCGGGCTTTAGCTGCAGGATCTGGTTCATAACTGTCTCATTCAGGGAAGACACCTGCCAACTGTTGGTATAAGCTAGGGATGAGACAATATACAATAATATTGTTTAAAAACACTGACAATTAATTTATTGTTGGTTATTTTTAATTATCGTGACAATCATTAATTTCAATAATCATCATTTATTTTATTATGCTCTTTAGACCTTACGGTGAAACAATAAATTATCTGAATTTATTGTTTTAAGTAAGTAGCCTATAAAGTTCAAGTGATATTAGTGTCAACCTACAATAAAATGCACTGCTGAGATTCTAAACTAGCATTTTAGGGACTTTTTAAACTAGTATGCATTGTTTTAAATTTTTTGTGATATTATCGTTAATCGCCATTATTGTGACCACACTAATCGTGAGACAAAAATTGAATATCGTCCCATGCCTAAGCTGCCACAAATCAAGAAAAATGCATTAAAATCTAATCTAATCTAAAAAATGTGTGTAAAAAAAAAAGTATTACCTTGTGTTTCAATGTCGTGTACTCGGACAGATTTGGTGTACTTGACGAGGTCGGATAGAGCTCGGGACAGCCTCATAGTTTTCCTTTTTCTGAACAGAGGAAAATATACAAAAAATAAGTAAAATAATAATAATATTTCTAGGGCATAAATGTGCTTTATGATTAACTTACTTTGGATGGTAAACAATCTGGTTTCTATCTCGACTGGCGCTGTAGTCTGATTCTCCATCGGACATTGCTTTACTTTTGGGGTTTGTTCTCTTTTTCCTCTAAAACACAATTTAAACTCTCAGATTATTATTTTGGGGGTCACTGGGAGCTGGATCGGGCCAGCTGTTTTTATTAAATAAATATTGGGAAGCTATTTACAAAGATATGACACAAAACATTTCCTTTGGGCAGTCAAAAATTCACCAGTTTAACTATTGTATGGCACATCTTTACGTTGAATGTTAATTGGATGACCTTTCTTTTGAAGCTCCTCATAATGGACCTCCCAAATCGTCTGGACTTTTTGGGCTGATTGGAGGATGTGGCACCATTTGCTTCCTGTTAATAATTCAGGTTAATAAAATAATAGTAATAAAATCCACAACTACGTCTCTGTCTTTATTAACATTTTAGTATCTAGTGGTAGTAGTGTCTATCTTATACTTGTGTGTTGTCGTCATCAGATATCTCCTCTATGTCTTCATTTTCAGTGTCTTCATCTGACACATCTCCCTCCTCTGCATCAGGGTCCAGGTTTGCAGGCAGCTTTTTACCCTGCAAAAAAAAAAAAAAAAGAATATTAGTTTCGTCTGCTGTAAGTATTAATTTCTAGCCTATATAATTGAACTACTATACAATTTATTTACAATTCTATTATATTGCCAATATTTATACTTTTTTTCTGAGGAAGCTATCACCATACTGCTAAAATTGTAGTCAATCTTGCTAACTTGCCATGTTAGCAAGTTAGCTTGTTCTTGTTATCACATTTACATGGTCTAAAAGTTTACCTTGATTAAAATCTTCCCCTTTAAATGCTCAGGTGAGGGCAATTTCCTACACTCCAGAAGACTGACACAGGATAGGTCCAGTTTTTCCTGAAACACCTCCTTCAGATACTCGGCCATCTTTTTCTGCTGAGGCACGGTGCAATGGTTTTCTATGGACAAGATGACTGGATACCTGAGAGGAAAGAGAGGCAGCATTATTCAAGTAAGAGTAGTGATAACATACAGTATTTGATTGCTAACAACAACAAAATAATAAACACATCATAAAATATAAACGTAGTACATTAAAGATTTGGTTCTTTTCAGAGAACATTGTTTCAGTAATTAGCATGCTAACTCCGAATGCTAAAATCTTCTTAATTAAATTCACATTATATATTTGATTACATATTTTAAGTAGTTCTAATGCTGCAGGAGAAACAAAAGCTGTGTATATCAGTTGTAAAAAAATAGAGGGATTTAAAACTCAGCAAAGGTAACTAGAATGTTTAGTTGAAATATGACATGTGAAATACTTACTGTGATTTTGTGAAGGCATACTTGTTTATAGTTTCTATCACATCTTTGAACAGAATCTTGGTGGTCAGGGTGTAGCCATGATGTATAATGGGCTCTCCGTCTTGACCGTCCCAACAATCAACTGAGGAACAAGCCAAAAGTGAGAACTAACCTCTTCTTTTAAGACAAAGCATCACTAAATAAATACAAGTCAGATAAAAGTTAAATATCTCACCCTCTACACAGCGACAGCCATCTTGCAGCACATAGGAGTACATCTCCACTCTGGACTGGGACAGCAGCTGATCCCCGGTCAGGTAAGTGTTGTGAGAAGTTGCAATAAAATAATTATTCAGAGGTTGGGTCATGTCCTGGTTCACCTGATTATGTTCTGGGTTGAAAATGTCACCCGCTGGACTCCGCATGTAGTTTGTAAAACCTATTAAACAAATACTTGAATAGAATTGCACATTTCAATATTTAAAAATATTTTTGAAGGAAATTCTCAACATACCATCAATGCCTAGCACCATTCGCTGCAGGTTTTCAGGGCAAGGCTCAAATTTGGAAATAATGTCGACTAGATGCTCTCTGGCTAGACCTCGCATCTAAAAACATTTTTGATATTTTTTTTAAATTTTCTTAATAATTCCTAACAAAATATCCCAGATGCTTTTGTACCTTTTGTTCGGTCTCCAGAAAGCGGGCCAGGTCTTGTAAGTCCATGACCTCTTTCTGGTTGCTGTATGAGATCATGAGAAGGTAGAGGTCTCGTCTTGTGGAGATCATTTTATAAAAAGAACAAAACTCTTCAAAAGTCAGAGATCCCTGGTTATCATCTGTGTCCGCTTCCTATGAGAAAAGGACTTTATGAGTGTTTAGACAAAAAGGTCAATGTGACAACTGATGGAAAATATTGCTTAGGAAAATAATTTCTTCAAAGGTAAAACTGGGTGAAAGTGCTCACTAACTAGGTCAAAGCCCATCTGAAGGCCTAAACCTGATTCAACTACTCAGTCATAATAAACTTTGAGATGACAGACAGATATTACATTTTACTAATGGAAATTAAATGCATACATACAAACATATGCACTCATGCCACCATTGATATTTGTATGCATTGCATACGGTGGGAAAATTAAATACTCCTGTTTTAACCTTCTTAACCTTGAAACCTTAAGAAAATGAGTTACCTATTATGTATATCCATGCACTTGAAATAAATTACTTGATTAAATGTATTAGACACACAATCAAAACAACAACAAATTAAATAACACACACTATACTGACTGTATAGAGTAAGTGGCACTATTTAACTTATATCATAATAATGATGTTAATATCATAAAAGACTTGAGATCTGCATACCTGGACGTTCACAAGCCACTAGTGCAAAAGGGAAAAATACAGGCAAACTAATCGGCAAATCTTTATACGTATGGATATAGCTGGATTCAAATAGCACATGGCACACATTGGTTTATTGGTGCAGTCCATGAAAACACTTCTTATGGTCATAATGAAATCAAGACTTTTTGGATTTGGAGTTTTAGCTTCTCTTTGTGTATTTCTCCCCCCCTTACACCATCCATCTTCTATTCTTACCTAACCATGTCACTATTTTAATATGTTGTAACTATATGAGCATATTGTGAAAAAACATCCTGCCAAAATGTTTCACAGGATCTCTTCCACAGCCAAATTTCAGATAGGAGGACGAAGACACTAAACTAATGCAATATTGCAGCTTAACTAAAGCCATCTGTCCAACTCTGCGGGAGTCATTTCTCTCCTGTAGGACTGTCCTGTACAGTTCTGCCAAAATACTGTGCATTTTTGTCCTTTGGCTCATTATACAGCTTTTGTCTCGGGTCTCTGTGGCTGTAAGAGTAACACTTTATAACTTAAGTTAATAACTTAACTTAATACTTACTCTACACTCAACTGGGTGGGACAATATACAATAATATTGTTTATTGCAATGAAAACACTGACAGTTAATCGATCGTGGCTATTTTTTAACATCATGATAATCGTTCGTTGCTATAATCTTAATTTATTTATCTCAATACCCTTTAGACCTCACTGGGAACAGATCATTCAAGTAAGTAGCCTATAAAGTTCTAGTGATATTAGTGTCAACCTACAATCAAATGTACCGTTGAGATTCTAAACTAGCATTTTAGGGACTTTTTGACCTTCTACGCATTGTTTTTTAATTATCGTTTTTTAGCATATCTTTAGACTGAGGACTGGGAACAGGCACCATTTTTCTATTGTGCAACTGTGGTGAGGCCATAAATCTGTAGTCTTTGCATCAACTTCAATTACATCAACTTAATGGATTTTATCTCCTTTTTGGAACATTATTGGAAAACTCCAGAGATGGTTGTACATAAAATACCAGGGCATCTTTGTGCATTAGTTAAGCTATATTGTATTTATAGTCACTTAAATCTTCTTCATATACCCAAATTTAGTCAAGTTCTATTTTCACCAAATTTGTTGTGTCAAGTCTGCCTGCTTTATTGTGCATCTACATTCTATACACATTTGGCTGATGATACATGAGCCTAAACTAGAACTGATGAACCTTCAAGTCTAGACAGTGAATGTATTTTTTACATAGTGTTGTCTTACTTGAAACATCTCCTTGACTTTCTGCCTCGGCAAGTTGACATTGAGTTTGTGGAGCAGCTGGTGAACTTCTCCGATGCTCAGAGTGCCATCACCATTTTTATCCGCCTCTGAAAAAGTCTGCTGCAACCATCTAAACAAGAGTTAAGGTATATTCACAAAAATAAAAAAATGTAGTCTTCCATCTTGCAGGACTAAATAATAAACTATAAATAGCCTATTCTTTATTTATTATTTCATTGAGACCTGGTCAATCCTGGTTTGGACTTGATTTAGATCTAAATTTAGTCCTTGCCTAGTCCACCTTTATGGTTTAGCCTTTGTTGAGTCTTTGTTTAGACCTGGTTTAGTTTAGTTTAAGTTTTGTTTAAGCCCCCTAATATTTTTTGACTATTTACAGTAAATGTCTAGTTTAACAAACCCTCGAACAAAAATCGCCATAACTGTCATATTGGTATTGCAAAATGTAGTCGTTATTGTGCATTTTTCAATTCTTGTTCAGCCATATTCAACCACAAGACATTATTATACTAAATTGCTCTTAAGGATATTGATCCCTTGTGCGTTGCCTGCGGGCCAGACTGTCTTCATCACTGATCCCGGCCATCAGATATTTGAGTCCGTGGATCCAGGTTCGAGCCTCCTCTGCGTTAGTGCTCACCAGGTCCAGAGACTTGACCCGCGCTCCGTAATAGATGCTAAAACAACAGTTAGGGTCAAAGCGGTTGTCTGCGTATCTCCGAAACATCTCCGACTTCTTCCCCTCACGTACTTCATGAATGGAGTCAATGGTTACTGCAAAAGAGCAACCAAGTCAATGTAAGTTCAGTTTAGTTTTTGTTCAAAAATGCTATGTCATGGAGACAGTTTATTGCCTCTTATGTATCTGTGTAATGTCAGTGCCTGGGTAGAGAACATTAGAGAGTAGCGTAATTTTTAGATGTTGACTATGACACACATTTCATATCAAAGGTTTGACAATGTGCTTGGGGTTTATCAATCAAACATTGAAAATATTATCTTGTTTTTCCTTTTGTTAGTAGTATTTACTTCTTTTACAATTTATCTTTAGATTCTTCTTACTTTTGGCTTTGTCATGTTTTCGGGAGGGTCTCCAGCGGATGCAGGACTTGTGCTCATCGAGGTAAAAGAACCGAACCAGTCCCTTCTTCTTGCCTTTCAGTTTGCTCATCTGTGTCCCAGTCTGCATGGTGCACATACATCTCTCAACTGCAAGAAAAATATATTGGGTTATTACTGTACATACACTTTTTCATATAGGCCTATGCACATTTAGAACAAAATGACCCCTAATGATTGTACTATATACAAAGTCTTTCATTTGTGTACAGTACATCTACATATATCTTAGAATATTAAGCATTGCCATTGTCATTTTGTGAGATGTCCCCAGATGCCCTTTCAGATCAAAGCTCTTGATGTGATAATGAATGATAGATTGGCTTATAAAACACAACAATTCTTCTAAATAATCATTACTCAGTTATTGTTTGGTAATGCCAGTAGTAGTAATTACTTTTAACCATTGAGTGAATGCTACAGTTTGTTTTGTCCACTGAGGGAGGTTAACCTTTGTTTGTAATCTACAGATAAGATGCATGTGACGCAGCCCTGAACATCATTGAGGCTAATCCCAAAGGATTGTCTACAGTCCATATGCCCATTACCTTTGTTAAGGCTAAGAGCTGCCAGAGTGACAAGAGAATCCATTAAACAATATTGTAAACCTAATATGTAAAATGTATTGAGATGTAAATTTTTTTTTAAATAAAATAAAAAGGTAGGTAATATGAAAATTAGATACTAGTTTGAAACAGTAGTGACACCAACTGTGCGTCTACTAACTTAAATACCTTCCAGTTATTGACAGTGTCCTTCTATCAGTTGTATTCTGTGCCTACTACACTTTGTACTTCTGTGAGTTTTTAACCTTGACATTCTAATATCATGAAGTAACACAATTGACCCTACTGAGTTGAATTAATTATGACTTACTTATTTGCCCCAGTCTCCATTTTGGCTGTGCCACCACGCTGCCCCCAATCCAGAAGAACTCCTCGGCCAATCTGCAGATGGAGGTCTTATGCCATAGTTTTGGGGAGCTCATGATGGAATGGCTAGGTGAATTGGCCACACTTGAAGATTGTTTTGATTCTTCCGAGTTGGCCCTACCCATCAGTGGAGAAAGCATTCCCGGTGATCCAATAGCCTGAAATCCGGTGGTCTTTTTGGGTGAAGCAGGTGAAGGCGGGCTGCCACTTAGGCCTGGAAACAGTGGAGCCATGGCTGGAGCAAGGTCGTTCATCACCGAGATATTCATTTAGGCCGGCTACCTCAATTCCATTCACACATAAACCCACCGTGTTTGCTTTCCTGTCTTCTCTGCAAGGTTTTGGACATCTTCTTCCATGACAAGGCCAACCAATTTTCCCAAACTTTCTTCAATTGTCAACAGAACATCCATTTTATCCGTTATTCTGTATGCATTTGCATCTTAGCAGGTAGGGAGTGTGCAACATGTGTCAGCCACTAAGTCTTTCTGAGGCTATAATCCTTGCTTGCTTTCATGGAGGGATTTTCCACGCAACCTGTAAGCCACTGAAGTAAGAGTGGGAATGAGGTATACCAACATCATTATATATTACTGTGCTAATTTATAGTAGTTATGAAAGTGTACTAATAATTTCATAATTAAGATACATTTTAGACATTTTAATTGAATGAATAAGTGTTTGAAGGCAGCTACTGTGTTTGAGTCAACAGTGCAGTCTGGGTCCCTCTAGAGGCGATTACCAGGTACAACATACAGTGTGAGCAACAGAAATATTAGAAAACAAGATAGGACTGAAATTGCATTTATTATTCACATGCTTTGTAAGGCCATCCAGTAGAGTAGGTTTATGGGAAGAAGGTAACATATGTAAAAATTATATATGTAGATTTAAATGTAAAAGTTTAGTTGTGTCCTTTTAGTATTTGTTTTACTGGAATGGGATTTTTACTTTAACGCCTCAATTTAAATGTTCAGAAATAGAAGCAATGAGAGCATAAGTGTCCACCAAGGCATTATAGTGTAAGTAGTAGATAAGTTTGGTAACACTTTATTTTACATAGCTCTTAACTACATTGTATCTACCTCATTAATTACAATGTAATACACTGAGTAACAAACTGTAATAACATGTAACTACATTGTACCTAACCTTAACCCTAACCATTATGTATGTACAATGCATTAACATGTTATTACAGTTTGGTATTACAATGTATTCAATGTGGTAGGTAGAATGTAGTTAAGGGCTATGTAAAATAAAGTGTGACTATATGTTTTGATGTTTTATTAGACATTATAAAGAAAGTATTTCTAATGACTTGATCAGTGTTAAAAGATATAATGCGCTTTTAAAAAACACCAATATTGTATTGTTGGCATATCTAGTGAAACACACATAGTCTGTTTTAATTATTATTGAAGGGTCTTTGGTGGGGTTTTAATTTTCTTAAAGCATGAGATTCATTTGAGGCCTGCTGTGCTGCACGTGTTCACTGATTCCACTGTGGGGTTAGGCTGTTGCTGTTCTTTGGTTTACAAGGAGCACAGCTATAATAGTGCTTCTGTGGAAAAGCAGGAGGGCCATTAGACTGTGATTATTGTCAGGGCTGTTGCCAAAAAATGTCATGACAATGTCACCAGGTGCATAAAGGCTGAGCATGTGGTGATGTAAGTTTACAACTATGCTCTCCAGCTGTACAGAAGCAAACGGCCGTGTCGTGAGGGAGGGGACTTCTGTTCTTTACAACTGTCCAAGCAAAAGTGCATGGACTTAACAACACATGAAAACAGTAGTAAGTTAATACAGTAATCTTAATGTTAAATAAAAAAGATATGAAAGAAATGGTACAAACTAGGGCTGAACAATTTGGGGAAAATATCTAATAGTGATTTTTATGACACCAAGATTCAGTTCACAGCACTTTTTAAACCAATCTGAAGCATTAAC
>JAVQKG010238581.1:0-16204 GCA_036025885.1 Hypseleotris bucephala
TTTTCGATTTTGTTCAATATATTGTAATAGTCCATTATGAACATTCGAATAAAATAATAATAATAATAATAATAATAATAATAATAATAATAATAATAATAATAATCTTATTTTGTACAACTTCTTTTATTTTTTATTTTTACAACCACTGACGACAACGTACAGCCAATGACGGTGGCACCTCGTTAAATGTTTCCTCAGTCAGTGCTCTAGGTCTCATCGCTCTCTAGCGGTCAGAGCAGCGACCACACTCACGGGGACTTGCATGGGCATGTCTTTTCAAATGGGACCAAATTAATCGCGATTCTTTGGGGAACAGACACCTACTCTTTATCCATTGTAAAATATTTGCCAAAAAGAAAAAGAAACAAAAAGAGTAGCCTAATACATTGCGCACAGCCTAACACCTAGTTCTAAAGCCAATCATACATTTTCTATCTGTGGCATATGGCATAGTGTTTATGCTATACCTCCCTTATTTGGTAATGTTACCACCATGCAGACTGTATCAATTTGATGATTAGGCCTATTGTTATTTACACAGTACATCCAGTCAGATATGTCCCTTCCAGAAGCCTTCATTGTTTATTTCTATCCTTAATATTCTAAGTAGCCTATATTTGACTGTTTCTTCTGCGCACCCATTCAGTGAGTGTGTCCAGATGTGTAGTGCAGTGACTAAGTCTGGAGACAAGATAACTGGAATATTCCATGTAGGACTTGCCAAAAACTGTTCGTGATCGAAGATAATAGACCTTCTGGGTATTTATTTTTTTCTTCTCTTGCTACCTGCACTAGCTTTAAACTTCATCCACATGTTTGCACTTCACAAAAACATGTCTGCTTGGCTTTTCCCACACCTTTTTTTGTGAAGTCTTTTTAAAAACACAGTGGGTCGCAGAGTCCGAGGTGAACTGTTTATTATGTGGTTTTTTAAGGGGTTCGCTGGTTAAAACTTGGGCCTTTGGCAGCTCTGCTCAATGTGGCTTAGGTCATCTCTGAAGCGTTCAGCTGGGATTGTTTGTTCTATTCAGAAGAGTGCAACAGCCCATGTATAGGCTGGTCATATGGTTGATAACATGCAAGGATAATGAAAGAAAAGGAAATTACTACATATTAAGTTGTAAATGTATTTGAAAGACATGTTCTGTAAACATTATTAAATTAATGTTTATGTTATTGATAATGACGTAAAAGGGGCTCTCCAGCCAACCCCAGTCAAAACAATGACCACAATGGGGCTGAATGATATTAGAATGCATGTGATGTACGATAAAGTATTGTGATTATAATATGATATAAAGTTGACACAGCAAATGGAAGGATCTTTAACAGTCAAAACCTAGTGGATAAACCAAGACTAAGCCAGTAGCAAACCAGTAAAAGAACCAAGACTAAACTTGCACCAAACCAAGGCTAAACTGAAGACTGAATGAATCAATATACAAACCAGACCTGCATATTGCCAGAGAACCCAAACATTACATTTAGTTTTTTGTAACATGGATATTAAGATTGTCTGTGTTGATAAATTGTGGTAGCCTACATTTTGCCGTCCTAATTCACTGCACTTGACTACGGAGGTTACATGAATATCTTTCAGTATAGTGGTATCATTAGCTAACCGTGATATGAAGAAAGACTTGTCCAGATAAGTGCAGATGATTAGTTGACAGAGGGACACAAGGGGGTAACTGTCAGATCCGAGTCAGTGTCTGCTCGGTGCACATGGCAACATCATTGTGACAAGAGTTCTTCTTTTGCCTGGTTCTGTATTTACAAGGGATGATAATACAGTGATTGGCAGCTTGTAAAGTGTATTTCTAAAGTTCAGATTATGAAAGAGTTTTAAAAAAAAATCATCATTATCATCTATATATGACAGAGCCCCTAAAGTCTGAGGAAAAAAGTCTTGTGTGCACAAGTTAGTATGTTCTTCAATCATATCTGGAAATACACTTGAAACTCGATGCACCTATAAGCACAAACCTCCACCAAGGCATTACAGTGTCTCATAACAGAGTGTAAATACCATCTTAGCTAGATGTGGAGAATATCTGATCACAATAATTTTCATCATGTTTGAGACAGTCGCTAGTATATGTTGCTCAGTACCTTTCTCCCCTTCATCTGTTTGCATGTGTACGCGCTTATGTGAATGTGTTTATTCACATGTGACTTTGTTGGTATGTATCTCGAGATAGCAATGTCCGAGGAGGTTTTGTTAGTGAGAGGGCAAGGCCAAATTCCTGTGTCTTAGGTCTTCTGTGAATCAGAGTGGCTTGGCAGGCGTGCAGAGGCAAATGGACAGCAATTGTAAAGATTGCTGAGATTTTCAAACAAAGTATCTGTGATCAATGGTAAACTGGCAGCTCGAGAAGGCAGTGAGAGCTTAAACTGATACCACAAAATGCCAAGTCTAAAGTAAGAAAACTATTCTCTCAAGGCTTACAGGTTATTTGTGGAAGTTGTGCAATTTGTAAAACAACATGTCTGAAAGATAATGTTACAGGTGAAAGCAATTTATATTTACAGTTTCTGTTACTATAGATAAAAAAGAAAAGTCACAATTCACTGTGCACGTTTAGCTTTTTTATATCAAGACCTGCTCTTCCAGTAGCCTACTGCAACATTTTCTTTCTTCTTCAACACGAAAAATTAATTAGAGTTTGGTCAATGGGCAGTAATATTTTGGACGTAATCAAATAATCTTTAATAACTATTATACAGTACTTATCTAATGTTTCAGTGAACATACAAAACTGGCAATAGCATATGATGCCTTTAAACATCAATCTATCACTGAGATGAGCGTCATGATGAGCTGGGTTAGAGCGTTACTGATCATAGCATGTGGTCACTCACTATCCGTCTAGTTGCTACAAAAACGTATTTTCATCATTTTGTGCTCTGTTGTCTGCACAAGGACGTCTTAAATTCATTTGGTGACTGTCGATCCAGAATAGGCTTTTATTCATCACACAACGTCAGTCCTCACTCTGATATACCCATGCCGTGACTGAAATCCATTAAATGCATGTGCATCTGCGGATGTCAGCATACAATCACAATGATTAAAACAGCTTTGGCAAAAGATTGTGCCACAAATTAAGGAAGAGGAGGGCAGAAGAAAAACTTAATGTTAAAAATATCAAATCTAACTAAATATGTTCATACATCTGTTCATGAACTTGGCCTGCATTTCAACTGCTGTCGTCAGTCACTTATAGAGGGCTATTAGACTTCTGTGCTGCTGAAAATTAAACACTTGATCATGCATTATGGCCTCTTTCTGTGCGTGTGTCTAACCTCAATCTTTAAATATTTAAAAACTCAGAACCAACTGAAAATAGTTTTAAAGTTGGCACAGTGGCTCTGTGTACCACACAGGATACTGTAAATGTGAGCGGCCAGGCAACATTAAGGACTTTGGGTTTGTTTGAATTTGTTGTATAACTTATTTTACCATTTTAAATGGAACATTTTGAAATAGCATCTTTACTTCTTTTATGTTTTATAACTTGAAAAATACTATATTTAAGATTAAGTGCACATGCTTTTAAGTCCCCCACATCTACAATACTATTCTCAGTGCATACAATAGAGAATAGAAGCAAGGAGGGTATCAACAGAATAGTTTTTTAGCTGCTGAGAAGGCCAGCGCCCCACAGACAGCATTACTCAAAGATGTGTGACTAAAACAAAATACGTGTTGATAAAAATGAAACATCTAATTAGCATAACACTGTTAACACTGCTACGAAGGTATAGAATTTTACTGTATGCTGATCATTGTTTTGTTTTTTATCAACAGAGATGTCTAGTGTGAGCTCAGGGTGCCAGCAAGGTGGCTGTCTGACCTGCTCTGACTACAATGGCTGCCTGTCCTGCAAGCCACGCTTTTTCATGCACTTGGAGCGGATTGGGATGAAGCAGATCGGAGTGTGCATGACATCTTGTCCTCCGGGATTTTACGATATTCGCTCACCTGAGAGAAACACCTGCACAAGTAAGGCATAGTACCATGCAAGTGGTTTGAATTGCATTCATATTTGTATGTACAAAAATGTTCAATTATACATTAAAAAGAGCATGATTCAGTTACCTTTATCCAGGATTTGTCTGACACTTACCGGTCACTGCTCCAATCTCTGGCATCAACCAGACATTTTCCCACAGAGGAATAAAGCAGCCAGTGATTGTACATACGTACAGTATATATGTATATGTATATACATATATTTATCTAACCGGACTTCCAGTCTAAGCTGTTCTACAGGGCACTTCCATAAGAATTATTTTTCAAGCTCAATTTCAGATACCCGTGGCTTTTAGATAAACACACATAAGTCTGGGTAGTTCATCTGTGAATAATGTTTTTAGTGACATTAAATTAAATCATAAATGTTTGCTCAACTCAGGCTCATTCATCACTCGGACATCAATCTGCTCACAGTGGCCTCTCTTAGACTGTATCCCTAGTGCACACATGGACACTCTGAGACACGCTGTATATTTAACAGGCAGGACACACACCATAACTTGTCTGCTTTAAATAAACTCCGGTGGTGGGTCTGTGCTTCCCTGTCAGAGTGCAGATCCGAGTGCGACTCTTGCTTCAACAAGAACTTCTGCACGCGCTGCCGGCCGGGCTTCTACCTCCACCTGGGCAAATGTCTGGAGAGCTGTCCGGACGGCCTGGCCCGGAGCGATGTACAACGGGAGTGTGTGCCTAGTGAGTATAATACCACAAAGTGTGACATGGTGTAACAGAATAAAATATGACCTAACACATATTTTAATAATGCCATAAAATGCTGTTTGGTTCAATTCTGTCATCCATATTCCTTACACTATATGCCCCACCACAACAGTTGTCTTACTTTGTATGGATTTGGAGTTATAGACACTACACAGAGCAATGTTCATACAGTTATGTATTTGATAGAAAAGCACTGTTTATTGTAATGTAAATAGGAAACATGTACATGTCCAGTACATCATAATTACTGTCTGGTATTGTCTCAGGGTGCCCGGTGGAGTGCGAATCGTGCCTGAACAGTGAGATGTGCACGCACTGCAGACCGGGGCTGTACCAGCTCAACGGGCGATGCTACCATGTCTGTCCTGAGGACTACGAGCCCAATGACAAACTCATGGAGTGCACCCCACAAGGTCAGCAGCAGTAGATAACTACCCACTCAGACAAACAGCTGTGATTAAAGATAGGGGCCCAGGCCACATTTCAGGCCCCTGTCAAACCAAGCCATCATTTACTATTGAACATGTTTTCTAACAGAAAGAATTGTAATGATTTTTCAAATGTCTTTCTGTATATGTATAACTCACTTACCTTTCCTTACTTCCTGACAGTTCACTGTGAGGTGAGCGAGTGGAGCGAGTGGAGCCCCTGCTCTCGCTCTGGGAGAACCTGTGGTTTTAAGAGGGGTCAGGAGACCCGCACCAGGCTGGTCCTTCAGTATCCATCCCCTTTTGGCCGGCCATGTCCCGAGATCTCTGAGATCAAGGAGTGTCTGGTCAAGAGGAGGAAGTGTCCAGGTCAGTAAAACCAATAACAGAGGCAGACATGAAGGCAAAAGAGATGCTGAGGTATAGACTACTGTGTAATATTCATTTTATGGGACCCTCCAAAGAACACAAAAGCAGATAAATAATAAGTAATCCTGAAATAAGAAATTGTGTGTTATAAAAACACTGCTATCAATACCACTCTGCATTACATTATAAACTGTCAGAGTCTATGCTCTATTGTAATGGCGGCTGACCAATGGTGTTCACTGCCAACATTGTTTTTGTGACATATGGCACCATTTCAACTCTCTATGAATTCCAGACCTTGGAGCTTGAGCTTGTACAATCAGAGCTGGTGGTTGTTCCGCTCAGGACTAGTATGTTTACTCAGAGGATTGTCATTGTGGTCGGGCTGAACACACATGTGTGATGTTGCAATGCCCATGTTGTGTGTTTTCCCACGAGACCCCTTTAGATTTTAAACAGTAAAACCACTTTCTGTGCTTCTAGTAAACATGGAATAGTGTGATCATTTCTAATGAATAGGGTGCAAACTTCTTTCAGACGGAGCTGTCTTCATAAAGTCACAGTGCTGTGTGTACACAGAGTGTGTGTGTGGTTACCGAGGTGGTCGCGGACACGGCTGGTTGTTTTTGAGCCTGGGCTCTGTAGTGTTAAATGACAGATCGCAGACAGGCTGAGGCTGAGATCCAGCCCCCCAGGGCCTCACACTTACAGAACAAACTCACACCAGTGTCTGTGTGCGTGTGTGATGCAGCAGAAACACAGAAACAGCCGGCTCAACATCAACATCCTCCCCTTGGGAGGCATGTGGCGACCAGGGGATCAGCACTGGTTTATCCCCACAGCTGCCAACACTCACATTAGAAAACATGCTCAATAATACAGGCGACCCTCCACATCTCACACAAATGCCCTCAATTGTACCCTGAAGATCCTACAAAGTCTTTGTTCCCTGAGGTCATTTGTCACCACAATTATGGAGATTGATAAGACTGTAATATTATCTGTAATATTAAGAAACATGCTGTAAAAAAGTCAAATCAAAAGTTCATTACACAATAATTTTTTGCATTGTAAAAGTTTGGCCCAGTTTCAGTCACAGCAGAAAATGCTTCTTTTAGAAATTGCATTGCTTGATTTTGCTTGTGCCACCGTCTCTTGAACATGTGCCTAGGAAGAACTTAACCAAGGTTTTTATTTCTATTGGCCCAACATGTCATTCCCCTGTTGGCCTGCTCCAGAGGCCTCCCAAGTAAATGAGAGCCAATTATCTTGTCTTTGGGGTGTCCTCTTTGTGTTGTTTACGTTGTGCACACACGCTATAGGGTCATTGGTCTGACCTCACAGCCCTGTGTAATCCTCAGACACTGATACATCCTCCTACAGCACTCATCCCGCCTCATGCCCAAAGACTCCTCCACATGGGGCTGCCAGATCTACACTCATACCCATTCACTGTTATCCCTCTCAAGTCTTTCTGTTACGCAATTTAATAAGGTCCAACTATCCCATACTTCAACAATCCACAATTGTCAGTGATTTATTGAACTGTAATCTTTACCTAAATTAGTTATTTTGTAGCATTCACATTTAGCAATTAGCCAACTAATGCATAGACAGAAATCTTCAGAAACTGTTGGATATTTGGTCAAATATCTCTGCGCAAAGGTGAGATGTGTAATATAACTTTATTTGCAGTTTTTCAGGCTCTTGTGTGACTTTAAGAATATTTTTTTTACATTGAAAACAGAGTCTAAATCTACTCCACACTCAGAAGACTCAAACCACAATGCTGGAAGATAACTGTGGAATTTTAGTTCAAAGATGCCAAAGAGTTACTGTCTGCAGGAGCTTTAATGTTGTAAATCATTGATATCAAATCAGGAAGAGGTCGAGTTCTTCTGTCAGGCCAAACAAAAGATGTGCTGCCCGCCCTGCCCTTCACTCAACCTGCTCACCTCCAGCTCAGGCCCAATACTTCACATACAATACAGAGCAGGAGACACAGATAATTGAATTATAGAGGAGTCAGACACACATCCTGGTGGTCATGTGGCAGGCATTCCACTCTTGGGACAGCCTGTAGCCTTTAATCCCAGCCTGGCTCCCGCCAAAAGCTCCCCGGACGACACAACGCCTGTCGCGGAGGATATGGCATCATTAAAACACACAGTGCTCCTTCAACCATAGGCGCACATATCCATCACTTTAGAGGACAATACACTGGCTCACAATCATTTCCTGTAGCCAAAGTTGATTCATTTTATAGTTGCAGACAAAGATATTTGGTGTTTAGACAGGAAGAGCCTACACATTTTGGCACACATTCCCTTCTTATTATTCAGAGATTACTGTCTTCTGTGGGACGTCCCACGCGAGAACTGATGACAAAGAAGTGGAATATGTACCACTAACTAAAAACAGGAAGTGATAGTTACCACAGTGCATTTCACTATTATTATTACTATCAGCTGAGTAGTATGCTGTTTTGATAAGCACCATGGGTGGCCAAATTGCCTGTGCATGTGTTTGCTGTTTGTTTTAATGTCAGTGAATATATTATTTAGCCCAGACTTAAGGCATTTAGGGGGCTAAATACTGCACTAGTTCACAGCTCTAAATTTAGTGCAAAATGTTAAAATAAATCTCTTTTTGGTTTTGATTGAGACCATTACAATACAACACATCTTAAAATAAGCATGCACCATTGTTATTCTACATAGAAGTGCACTGCCAAACACTACAACTGTCAGGAGTTATTTTAAGGTGTTTATTTTACACGATTTTGAGAAGACAGCAGCTAAAATTCATTAGTAAAAGTTACTAATTGAAACCTTAAGATCTGGTAATGTGCTAATGTCACATGAAAATAGTCCAAAACCAAAGGTGTCTCATTCTGGGTCCATTATCCACTTGTCAACACACAGTTTACAAATATATTTTAGAAAATGTTCCAACGAGCGGAACACATGCTGGATTGATAAACACTCTCCTAATCATCTCAACACTGGCATGGATTAGGTTTCTCCACTGTTCCGACAAAAGCACTGGGGCTACAGTATGACTAATCCACTGAAGTTGTAAATAGTTATGGTGTCAGGACAGAGAAAACAATGAGAGCAAAGGGGACTTCCTGTGTTTATAGAGGACAGGCGCAGATCTGAATGCACCAGATTACTGCATCCATCCATTCATCCATACAGCCCTGTGAGATCAGTCTACATTTGCAACAAAGACAAGTTATATATTACAGGTGAAATAGTTACACGGTTTTGATTGATGAAAAGGGTTTTACTGACATTTCTACATGAGTGTCGCTGTACCTTTGCTTTTCAACTAAGCTACAGTCTTTGCAAATAGGCTTGTAGCCTATTCTATGGCACAAGTGAAAGTAGGTAGCAGGTAGCTACAGGCAACTTTGGACATGTAACTGATTGTAGGATTGTCGGCTAAATAGTGTTAGGTTTGTTGTTAGCAAAAAGCAAGTAGCCTAAGTATCTGCACTTTAGTAGGCTAATGTTTATAAAATGAGTGTCCATAAGACAGAATGTTGAAAACTTAAGTAGGCTACTTTTATATTACTTTATTGTTACTGTTAGACAGTAGCTTGCAAACATGTAGATTGTGGTGTGGGGTAATTTGAGTATTTCCTAGAAATCTTGACTTTGATGAAGAGACAGTGAGAGTGAAAGTGTGGGGGGAACAGCCGGCTAAGCACAGAGATGTGTTCTCCCTGTCTGCTCTGGTGCCTACTGCCGAGTTCAGCAGTTTCACAATCCCCGACAGTCAGCCAGCCACTGCGCTGCCCCGCTCCACTCACGCACCACAGCCGCGATACAACAACAGGAAGGGCCTCTGCGTGCACTTGCAGTCCTGTCTCCAACCTCCCTGGGGGCGGGGCTTATTATTATCATTAATAACTGTATCTCAGCAGAGATAAACCTGGAGCATACCAGCACTCCTGGTTTTGTTTATGACATGGTGTTGCAAGAACAGATAAATTAGGGATTTATTTAAAGGCTTTCTATTTTGGACAAAGGTCTGTTAAGAGAGAAGAGCAGCAGCTGGCACTGTGCATGCCAGTCTGTGAATAAACACTGGCACCTAGTGGTATCTATGAGTATTGCGATCTTACATAAATTAATCATAATGATCACAAGTGAAACAAAACTTAAGTATTGTGAAAATGTACTTTTATAAAAGCTAAATGTTTAAATGGCTTGGTATTTCTGTATATTTCTGTTTTATATAATAAAATGCAATCTGCCATCTGCAAATTAACATATAGGATAGACCTCCTTGTCATTTTTGGAATCATGAAAAAAGCAATCTTTATTTACATTTTTAATTATGCCCACAGGACGATGGAAAAATGAGCGAAGAGACAGAAGGAATCGTAACAACAGACGGGACAAAGAGAGCCAGGAGGCGCGTCGGGAGAGGAAGAGGGACCGGGACAGAGATCCAGGGGACAGTTCCGACAACAGGAACAAAACAGAGCACCGGCATCGCAGAGACCAGCACACCGCCCCTGTCCCACGTAAAGACACTCAGGACAGCAGTAGTGCCCCGGGACATGCCTGAATCAAACACCCTTCTCTTTCTTCCGCACTGTCTCCCCTGAGCCCCTCCTTGTAGGGGTGTTGCTGCTACCTATATCTGGATTTGACTCTTTATGCACAGATGGGATGGGGAAGTTTCAGCTTAAGATCTGGGCCACAAAAAGTATAAGAACTGGGAAGTATAACCTATTTTACCCTTTACTTCTTCACTTCCATTGCTGAGTGTCTCTTCTCGAAAAAGGACAAGAGATCCTTCTAAGACTGCTGTTGGAAATGCAGAGGAAAGTCAAAGGGGCTGAAGACTAAGTGAAAAAGACTTTGGAACAATAACAGATGTTGTGATACAGTGCTTGATGATATGGTTATTTAATGCGGCCCTTCTACAATCTTGTTTTTTGAATGTAGATTTTGCAACAATATGTAGATCATTTGTTTATTATTGTCGTTCCTGTTCTGTAGATCTATTTACTTTATTTTGGTGCAAATTTTGTAAAGAAAATAGTATGATGTTGCTATTTGATTTTAGGCACAGAGTATGAAACAAGAAGAGATTCCTATTACCATGTATTTTGAGCAAAGCTAATTTTATTCAGACTCATGATTTACCACTGGTTCTCTTGTGTAAATAAAATGCTCTCAGTAAAGCTCTTTGACAAGACTCCAAAAGCACCTATATGTCAAATAAAATGTAAAGAGTTTGTACCAGAGAGTTTGAATGTGTTTATACCAATGTGTGCAACTTATTTTATTAAGGTTTGACCTTCAGTATAGAAGAAATAATCAAGGTCAAACCGGGTTAGAGCAATATGGGGAATCCAAAGGTCAGCTGTTCTGTAATCAAGGAAACCGTATCTCTTACCAACCTTCTCCACACCTTAGAAATCTTAATAGCAGTGCCACAAAGAAGCACTAAATATATGCAGTTAGAAAGTAATATGTACAAATTGAAAGCATTTTACATGAAACTTTTGAATATATGGGTGTGTGATATAAAGTAACGACAATCTGCTAATCTGGGAAGATTGTTGAATTATGCTACAGTGCATTTATTTATGCTCTGTTTTTACTTTTTTTTTCTACTGTTAACAATGCCAGTGATATAGCCTATGTTAAAAATAAAAAAGTAAAATTTATAGTATTATGAACATCGGGTTGGATGTACACTTAATTTGATACTGATAGCAGTAGTCTTCAGTACAAGACAAAAAATACAAAGTATACTAAAACCCTTATAAAACTGATGATCTGTGATTTGGCCTAATAAAACTGTGATGCCATATTGTTACCACATCACCCACCGCTAATTGCATCAGTCATAACATGGTCACAGCAATATCAAATGTGGCACCAACTACTAAAGATCCATGAATTGTGGTGCCAAACTTTGTATTAATGCATTAAGAGTTGTTCTGTTGATGAAATAATAAGAGAATCACTGTTTTCAATCTAAACTGTTTATTGTTGGGAGTGAGTTGCTCATCAGTAACATCTACGTATATATGCATTTCCTCAATCTTAAAGCAGAGAACACCCTGATTACAGACTTTACATGAAAATATATGCATTTTTGATTTTAAATTTACAGTTTTTTAAAATGGACATGTGCCGGTACAGTATGTAAATAACTTAGAAGTGCAAGGCAAAGTCACATTTAAAAGTGGATGATCCTTTGAAAGGGGGGAGGTCAAACCAGGATTTTGGATCAAGGTTACTGCTAAGAAAAACAAAGAGGAAACACAGACGTTGCTTGGGTTCCAGATGTCGTAGATAAGACAAACACATCAAAGACGGATGCTCCTCTCTCTACACACTAATGCCCCCTGTTCACTTCATGTTAGCCACAAAATCTTCTCCTTTCTTGATGGAGCCTTTGAGCTCACCCATAGCATCTGCCACCAGCTGCTCCTCAAAGGCAGACAGCTTGCCCAGACCTAGGTTCTTCTCAATGCCGTTCTTGCTCAGGAGCAGGGGAGTAGAGAAATACTTGCACTCCGTCTCCTCAGATCTGACAAAGGCACACTCCACCACACCTTCCTTTCCATTCATGGCGTCTAGGAGGGAGAAGGTGAAGCGAGCACCAGCATAGGCCATGGACAGTGTCGCAGAGCCAGCTCCAGCTTTAGCTTTTACCACTTCTGTGCCAGCCTCTTGGATTCTGCCGGTGAGAGCGCTCAGCTGATCAGCGGGGAACTCTACTTTTGGTGTGCACTGGGAGATGAGGGGGATGATGGTCTTCCCGGCATGACCCCCAATGACAGGTACGTTGACACGAGCCGGGTCCAGGCCTTTGAGCTCTGCCACAAAGGTATTTGCTCTGACAATGTCCAAGGTTGTGACACCAAACACTCTGTTAGGGTTGTACACTCCATGCTTCTTCATGACCTCTGATGTAATAGGAATAGTGGAGTTGACAGGATTGGCGATCACGCAGATCATCGCTTCAGGGCAGATGCGGGCACAAGCGTCGGCCAAGGTGGCAACAATGGTGGCGTTGGTGTTGAATAAGTCGTCACGAGTCATGCCGGGTTTACGGGGTACACCTGCGGGGATTACCACCACCTCGCAGCCCTGCAATGCAGCGTCGAGCTGGTCTGCACCGATGTGGCCGGTCACATGAGCCCTAGTTTCGATGTGGCTAAGGTCCGCGGCTACCCCGGGAGTGTGTGCGATATCATACAAGGAGAGGTGGCTCACCAGTGGGCTGTTCTTGAGTAGCAGAGACAGCGGCTGGCCTATACCGCCTGACGCTCCAAGCACAGCCACTTTAGCGTTGTTCTGCGATGAGGTGGATAGGCCCCGGACGAGGCTGACGGTAGGTCTTACGGCTCGGGAGAACATGTTGTCTGTGGAAGTTTCTTTCTTAGTTTACTGAAGTGAAATGCCTGCAGAGCCCCTCTCCTCTATGACACCAACGTCCTTTAGCCACGAGCGAACAGGAAGACGCGCTAACAGTCATGCGTCGTACATAAGCGTGGTACGAGCTGACGTCAATATGCGTCACCACGCACAGCTACGTTGCTGTCTTTATCCTCTGGCTTCTTTTTCGGAGGAAAACAAAGCCCGAAATTACAAGTACGAAGAATCTCATTTGGTTTACTTACGTTGTTTTGGTGAATAAATACACGACAACAACTCGACAGAATCCTAAGGTACACAACGACTTTATTCGCTGAATTGTCTGTGTCGTGAGAAAATGTTTCTTTGGTTTTTGGGTCGCTCTGCTAAAATAAGCTAACGTTAGCGTCGTCTCATGAACTCCGTCTATTTGCTGGAGACACTGAGTGGGTTTAGCAATGTTTGTTCTAGCCCAATTTTGTGTTTTGTTCGTCTTTAAACCCATTTTCCCCATATGATTAAAACGTTATACTAAACACAGATGTTGAGCTCCGTTTATATGCACTAGCGGTAGTTATTACTTTGGCTAATGGCTGTCAACAGAGAAAGAGAACAGTGGACCTTAAATCCCCATTTGAATTTCACTTTTAACTATGTACGTCAGCTTACAGCATCTTACATGTAAAGTCTCTGTCCGTCCTCTCCCCGCTCATTAGTTCACATCAACAGAACAGCCCTTGTTCAACACAGTCAAGTGACCCCCTCGTCATTCCTGAGCTCAGCAAAACGATTTAACCCTAATTTAACTAATCTTATCAGGCCTTTACATGTTTGTCACACTTTTTATTAGCGAATATCCTTTAACTATAAAAATAAAATATACGCCGTTTGTATGCACGTATTTAATGTCTCCTCTGATTAAAAATATTTTTTTGTATCTTTTTACTTTACAGTGGCAAGTCTAAAGGTCCATTAGCACTACTAATGATACAGCATAATTGAAAGTATCTCCAGTAAGTATAATTTCTTATCTATTAAAACAAATCTGATCTGTATTATAAAGTTATTCTTATTCAGTTGTATTTTTATAGACTTCTAAAGATGGCTAGCTGTGGTGAGGTAGACCACTCTGTGAGTTCACTCCCATCCAGCAAAAAAGGTGGTACCAGCAGCGGTGGGACTGGAAACAGTGCAGAGTCGTCATGCTCTGGCTCCAGTAACCCCTCTGCTGCCCTGTCTGTACCGGAGTGTGCAATCTGTCTACAGAGCTGCATACATCCTGTCCAACTGCCGTGCCACCATGTCTTCTGCTTCCTGTGTGTGAAGGGAGCATCATGGCAGAGCAAGCGCTGTGCTCTCTGTCGACAGGAAGTGCCAGACGACTTTCTAGAAAGGCCTACACTGCTCTCTCCTGAGGAGCTAAAGGCATCTGCAGGGGGAAGGAGCGGAGCAGCGAACGACCATGCCTGGTACTACGAAGGACGAAATGGTTGGTGGCAGTATGACGAGCGAACCAGCCGTGAGCTGGAGGACGCTTTTTCTAAGGGCAAGAAAACAGCTGAGATGCTCATTGCCGGCTTTTTGTATGTAGCTGATTTAGAGAATATGGTGCAGTATCGCCGCAATGAGCACGGCCGGAGACGCAAGATGAAGAGGGACGTTTTAGACATCCCAAAGAAAGGGGTGGCAGGACTGCGTTTGGACACTGAGAGTGTTTCTGGGGCACTTGGAGCAGTGGGGAGGGAGAGCTCAGCGGATGGAGCAGATACATCTGTATCAAATGCACAGCAGCATGTCACAGCCCCTTCCGTCACCGTGAGACCCCCCACTTCCCTCGGGGCTCAGCCTGGGAACAGCACTAGCCCCTCCGTGGAGGACGCTCTATCACAGCTGCAGATCAGCCCCAGATCCACACCTACACATGAGCGCTCTGAGCTTGGAGAAGGAGAGGAAGAGGAGGAGGAGGCTTCACCATCTAGATCGTCAGACCCCCACACATCTGTTGACGAGTCGGGCTCTGGAGACTGGAGCGATGATGAAGAGGAGGAGGATGAAGAGGAGGGTGGTGAGGGGGAGCATGTGGAGCCTTGGGAGGAAAGGCCTCGAAGGCAAAGACTGAACCCAGAGGACAGAACCCCTCCTGGGGCAGAGTCCAGCTCTCCCCCTTCATCCACGAGTCGCAGGTCCAGGATGCCCGATGGCCAGTGCACAGTGACTGAAGTGTAACCACTGACCAGTAAATGTCCCTGTTCATTAATGTATTCCTTATTTGATGCTGTTACACTCTGTCACAGATCTTATGTGGGTGGATTGCTGCAAATATAAAATGGCATCTCACACATAGGTTTTCTTCAGTGATGTAACTGTACTCAGAACACTAGGACAGGTGAACGCAGGTGTTGTAATGAGCTGTGATCTTCCTTATTGATACATTTCTATCCATCAAACAAGGCAGGTGTAACAGATTGGTCATGGCAACTGCACAATCATTCTGCCATTTGGTTGTAGGCATATCAGGCTTGTTTTGGTGCCATCATCAGCTATGCCTCTCTTCTTAGAGTTATAATGTAATTTTATGGTCAGTTCTAACCAGACCTTTGACATGCAGCAAATAAAATCAGGATGTTATTTCTATAAATGCATTGGTATCCTTTTATATATGTGAATAACTTTAGCTCTCTCCGCTAACATAGCACACAAATCTAACAGCTGTAGCAAGACGACTACTGGACTTAAGTTCCTAGTTCTCACCAATCTGAATACTGTATTTCATTGCTTCTGCTGTAAATGGTTATGAAGCATTCAAACATTTTAGACTAATGCATTCACTTTTTGGTGTGATATAATCAAAGCTGATTTCTAATTTAGAAAAATAGAAGTACTAAATCAAGTTTAATTGTTTATTAATGTTGACATTGTTTTAAAAGTCACTTGTTTACCCCAATATTTAAGAAGAGTTATTACTAAGAGGATGTACCTGAATTTCTAAGACTAAGGCCTTTTATTGTGACCTTTAA
This sequence comes from Hypseleotris bucephala, assembly GCA_036025885.1. Taxonomy (NCBI): domain Eukaryota; kingdom Metazoa; phylum Chordata; class Actinopteri; order Gobiiformes; family Eleotridae; genus Hypseleotris; species Hypseleotris bucephala. Next base: position 15,971 of record JAVQKG010238581.1, read on the forward strand.
CAATGTTTATCTCTGACACTAGTGAGGCATCCGTGGCCTCCTGAAATTCTTATTGTTCCTAATTTAAAGTACCTTGAATCAATGTGGTTTTAAAATCTTGGATGTGCCTGTTTGAAGCATAGACATAATAAAGAGTAGACGCCCCATGGACCGCTACTGCCTATGGGCGCTGACGTGCCGTGGGGCCGCCATCTTGGACCGGTCGTCCGCTCCACTCAGTGTAATCAGTTTGGC
>JAVQKG010238679.1:0-11068 GCA_036025885.1 Hypseleotris bucephala
TAATTCAACAATCAACAAACACAGCTCATAAGAGTAAGTTTAGAACAGATAGTTATTGTCCATGGTTTTCTTGATAATAACCTAAATTACTTAAGTTCTCTTATATACCCTGGGAATACAATTAAGCTTAAACATGTCAAATATGAAATAAAGTATTATGTAATCAGCTTCATTTTTGTCATGTACATTGTACTCTTCAGGAAATATATATTTAGTGGTACCAAGCATTGAAATGACCAAAAAAATTGAAAAAAAATGGATGGTGTAATATTTTTTTTTCCATGGCTGTATGTTTAGACCGACATTCTAAGTATAAACTAGTAAATAAGTCATAAGAAAACCTATTGCTACCCATTTATTCTGGTATGAACAGACTACCAACCTCTGTTATATTTTCAACTTTTGTGAAGAAGGAAAATTTGGCAACAAACCTTCAAACTAAAGCAGGACCAAAGAGGAACAAAACTGACTTTCAAGACTGCAATAGACTCCTGAGAACCACTAAAACAACACTGTATACCTGCGCTAATATTTGTACCACAGCTTTGATTGAGAACCAGTCATCTAAAACAATTACATAGGACACGTTTAGATACTATGCCTTTGCTGTAGCTCTGCAAGGAACAGTAGGAGTGAATGTAGAAAGGCCATGTCTGCCTCACATGCATGCACACATGTAGGCTATTGTGAGCGGCATACTAAATAACTCTTTTAACTTTACCCCTGCCTTATGTCCTTCAGGCTTGTTCTGTATATGCACCCCCCATCACCACTCCACTCTCCTCCCATCACTCCCCCCCCCCAACTCATTTCCTTTGTCCTTCTTCTTGTATGTTCTCTCTATGTTCTTGTTTTGTCCTTCCTCATATCTCTCTTTCAACGGGAACATTGGGAAGATGGAAGAGGAACCAATGGGCAAAGACAAGTCATTCTGGGAAGGGACTATACGCTTTGTGGGATTTTGTTTCCTGCAGCAACATCTAAAACAGTGGGTTGCAAATTTTTTCACCAAGTACCACTACAAAAATAATTGTCATTTCAAGTACTATTTTACTGGAATAAAATGAACCTAAATCAAGACTAACCCAGCACTAAGTGAAGGGATCAATCAGTGACTAACTTATTTGTTGCATTGAGGCGAAACAAATTGGTCCAAACCAGAACAAAAGTTAGACTAAACCAGGATGACATCTTGTTCCAGAAAGAACAATGGGAAGATGGAAGAGAAACAAATGGACAAAGACAATTCATCCAGGGAAGAGGAGGATATAATTTTGTAAATATAAATTTGTGCGATTGCCACTTGCTTTTGATCCGCGTGTCAAGCTCTTTGTTGTCCGCAATCTGTCTTTTTGTGTGTTTAATTTTTATTGTCCCATTTCTGTTGAATGTAATTAATTGTTGGAGTGTATCCTTTGTTCAATGGGCCTAAGGCAGGTGTACCCTCAGTAGATGACAGTGGAAAGATACTTGTGAGTTAAATGCTATACTCAGACTAGGTAACACTAAATTATACATTAACTACGTTGGATCTCCCTTATTAAGTACAATGTAATACACTGTGTAACAAACTGTAATAGCATGTAACTACAATGTAACTAACCCTAACCTTAACAATTATGTATGTACAATGTAATTACATGTTATTACAGTTTGTTCCACACTGTATCGCACTGTTCTTAATGAGGTAGACACAATGTAGTTAGGGGATAATGTAAAATAAAGTGTGACCCATGGAATATAATGTAGACATAATTTTTATGGGTTTTCTACTGTCATGAGGGTTGGATAGAAGAACAAATGAGTGATGAAAATTAATTTTGGGGAAAGGGAGGATAGAGTTGCGGGGATTTGTACAATTGCCAGTTGCTTTCTCTTCTGTTTGTAGTTCTCAGTCTCTCTGTGGGTGTGTTTGCCTTTTGTATTGTTGCAGTCTGGCTCGGCTGGTGGATGTCACTTAGGGTGAAGCAGCAGGCCTTAAGCAGTGGCCCGCTGAGGCCTGGAGGCACCGAGAGCCAAACATAGAAGCACACTGAGGCAACAAGGCAATCGCACACACCATTTGTCGCTCACTTCAACAACAAGGTTAGAGCCATTATGAAAAGGGAAAAAAATCAAATTCAGAATGGCGACAGCCCGCGGCCCCGTGCCCACAAAAAAAGGAGAATGGTTTTGCATTCTGTCATTTTATATTCCAAAAAACAAGTGTTGCCTTGCCAGCTTCTCTCTCAGGCAAACTCAAAGTGCCATGGTGTTAATGACAATGTGACCTTCAGGCATACTTCTTCACATAGAAAAGTAACTACCTGACTCTTGAAGAGAATTATCTTTCTCAAATTAAAACAAGTAAAACTAAGTATAGTCAGATTTCAATTTTACGAAATATACAAAATATTATTCATTACAATATATCAATACAACAGTAATTTAAATAAGTGTAGAAACATTAATAAAATCATGAATAAATTCCCTGTGAAACACTGTTTTTGAAGCAATAAATAGTATTTTGCAGTTCACCCTTTCAGCTTAATAGTTATTAGAAGGTTGAATCTTAGAATGTTTATAAAAAGCACTTGTAAAAGATAAAAACCCAATATTTGTTCTGAAAACTCATTCATAAATGCATTCACAAATTGATTCATTTTGTTGTACTTTTACTATAATTGAATATTGAAGAGGGATCTCTGTTACTAGTTTTGAAAATTGAAGAAAGCATTGATAATAGCTTGTGGTTATTTTTTTGTAAAATAATGTAATACAATAATATGCTAGTTTTTTGCCTCAACAAACATTGTAACCAACCTTGAAAGTACTTAATTATAAATCTTACACACACAATTAGCATTCTCAAATACGTAAGCCGTGTATAGTTGTCACAATTAGGTAACATATTCTAGTGTACAGCCAATAACTTACAAGGACAATTGACAACACATACAAGTGTATCGACATTAAATACAAAACTCAAACCTGTGTTTATTCTAACCTTGAAAAGCCAGACACTAACACTTTTGTTTTCTCTGGCCACTTTACATACAACCTGCAATCAAAAGCGTTCCACCCGTCAACAGTATCCCTTGATGAAAAATACGACCTTGCCCAAAACAAAGTCATCACTTCCAGGATTAGCAGTCTCATTGTTTTTGCTTGATTTTGCATGGCTAAATATGTCTTATTTGGCTAGAGTTTGCAAATTCCACATCAAATTTCTTGAAATTCCCAGTCCAAGTCCACTTAGCATTCCACTTTACATTTCCAGTAGCTTCTTATTCTATGCAGAGCTCTCACCAGACAACGTGAAGGGAATAAAGTGTATAGTACAGGTCCCATTAATAAGACATACAGGCTCTATTTGACAGCTAACACTCGCTGCACGGTAAAAATTCTGAATTGGTCTAATTGCCTTAACTCATACATTTTAAGTGAACATGAAGTTTTAAGTTATGTCGTTAGAAACTGTTGTCGTCATGAATTAAATGTACATAAATAGTAATATTTTTTATAATTTTACATAAATCTGGATACATGATTAAAGAATATTATTTTTATACCCTAAGAAGAATCTACATTATGAACTTCAGAAATTAATTGTTTTGTTAATGTATTTGAAGTAATAGATGCAATCACTTTCTTCAATTCAGTTGAGTAGATTTAGACTGTTCCTTTTACAGTGTTGGTGACCCCTCGTTGGAGTGTGTTGAAAAGTAGAGCACCTATAAGCCTGTACAGACCTCTGGGCGACATGGGAACCCCACATAGAAAAGCCTCGGCTGGCACACACATTCAAAGACTAGGCCTGATTCGCCAGCAGCTAAGAGTGCTTACCCCATGCTGCGGTATTATAATTCATAGGCCTTCACTGACCTAGTGCCAACAGTGGATTAATGATCATAGAACATACTGTACTATGCATACCAGAGTCCTCAATCCACATGTGTGTTTTCCTCTTATGTGACATGGCATAAAGAATCAGTGTCAAAGTCATTTCAACTTATAAAGCTTATCCTGGCCAGCCAGACTAACTTTTGCCTTCTCTTCTATATGGCGAAGTTAGTCTGGAACCGCTCCCATAGACGGCTAATTCCTTGTACCGGACCAATCATAGCCATGGGCGGGCCATGGATCGATTGTTTGCTACTGCACTCTCCTCTGTTTGAAAAGACGTAGACATGTTGTTAAAACCGCAGCAACTGACAGCCCTAAAAGCATTGTTGACAGTGGCAAGTCTGCTTTTTGTTTAGTTTACGTCATGTCTGCTGTCTGCTGATTTTAACTTTCTTCAACTTTGATATGGTAAGAATACAAGACAGTAGATATGAACATTGCGTAGAGTTGTCAAAGATGAACCTTGCAAAATACCTATAGAAATCATTTAACTTTACCCGATATAATCTATAAGAATCAATAGTTAGTACAATAGTATCCCTGACAATATATAAAAAAAAACATGTTATATACTATATTGTTTGTCTGTCACATTTTTTACACAGTGCAGAATTGTTAGCACTTTCTCAGAGCAAGTAGAAAATGGAGTTCAATTCCTGGGGCAGACACCGACAATCTCTGTGTGAAGTCCATATTGCACTAGGTACTTTTGCCTCTGGTGAATGAATGCGGGAGTGAGCTGTCTGTCATTGTGTCGGTGCTGCAACAAACTGACCACTGTCCATGGTGTAACCTGCCTCAGGGTACAATAGGCTCTAGTTGTGCTTCTATGATTGTTTTTACAGAATTTCTTTCAGATGTACGGAGGCCTCCAAGGGACATGAGTAAATATTTTAAATCGAAAGACCCCCGAGATACTAAGTCATTCCCCTGACTTAAACTAAGTCATTCCCCCGAGTTACTAAGTCATTCCCCCAAGTTACTAATGCTGCTTTCAAGTGGACATTGGACAGTTCGGATGGTAGTTGTACCAGTATTGAATAACGCTTAAAACCTAAACTAAATGATTGAGTTTTAGCTAAATAAGGAATTTGGTGAGGCTAGCATAACATAGACATTAGGCTACTATTATTGCCAAATTTTAAGTAATATTATAATTTTGTGTTATAGTAGTTCCCAAGACGCTCCCAAATAATTTATTTATCATTTTTAGTGTTTAGAGTTGTGATTTGGTCAGTGACATCACAACTCGGGCAATTCGGCAGTTCAAGCCCCCAACATACTAATGCCGCGTTCCAGACAGCTCGGAAATTTCCTACCTGAAAAAATGCACTGGAACGCCAGTTGAAGTCGGAGCTCCGAGTTGTGAAGTCGGAGGAGATCCGAGCACGCCAAATTCACTGAGCTGTTGTTATGCGACGTCTTGCTATATATACATGCTAAACCATAAAACTTCAACTGATCTATTTCATAAACATTATGAATTTGTCTTTAGCGACTACAGTCTACTTGATATGGTTCATTCATAACGCAATGTGCATTTAAACTGGTGTGAAAACATTGCTAGAAAATGACTTCTCTGTATTCTACTAAATGAACTAACCGCTAATGCTAATGAATTTGTTGATAAACGAGATCATATCATGGGAATGGTTTGAAGTCAGATCTCGGAATCTCCAAGTGGGAAAAATCTGACCGCCCAGTTGTCTGGAACGCAGCATTTGTAACTCGGGGGAATGACTTAGTAACTCTGGGGCCCGACTTAGTATCTCGGGGGAATGACTTAGTAACTCGGGTAAATGACTTAGTAACTCGGGGAAATGACTTAGTAACTCAGGGAAATGACTTAGTAACTCGGGGAAATGACTTAGTAACTCGGGGAAATGACTTAGTAACTCGGGTAAATGACTTAGTAACTCGGGGAAATGACTTAGTAACTCGGGGAAATGACTTAGTAACTTGGGATAATGACTTAGTATCTCAGGGGAATGACTTAGTTTCTCGGGTGAATGACTTAGTATCTCGGGGGTCTTTCAAATTAAAATATTTACTCATTTCCCCTGGAGGGCTCCGTAGGATTGGCCCTGGGTGTAGGTATCTGGTGTTATTTTGTTCATTTTTGACCCATATGAGCTCAGAAAGAGCAATCTAAAAAAGTGAATAGTATGACAGCCTGGGCTGTCGTCCGGAGCCAAACTTAGCCAAAAATTAAAAAATGCTCACAACTGCCCAAAAATGGCTGCAAAGAGTAAGGATTGGCCCTGGGTGTAGGTATCTGGTGTTATTTTGTTCATTTTTGACCCATATGAGCTCAAAATGGGCAATCCAAAAAAGTTAATTTTACGACAGGTCCGAAGCTGTAGTCCGGGGTCAGATTTGGCCAAAAATTAAAAATGCTCAAAACTGCCTAAAAATGGCTGTAAACAGTAAGGATTGGCCCCAGATAGAGGCATGTTTGCTTACTTCTCTTATTTTTGACCCATATGAGATCAGAAAGGGCAATCTGAAAAAGTGAATATTACGACAGGTCCAGAGCTGTCGTCCAGGGCAACATTTGGCCAAAAATTTAAAATGCTCAAAACTGCCCCAAAATAACTGCAAACAGTAAGGATTGGTCCTGGGTGTAGGTAGCTGGTGTTATTTTCTTCTTTTTTGACCCATATGAGCTCAGAAAGGGCAATCTGAAAAAGTGATATTTACGACAGGTCCGGAGCTGTCATCCGGGGTCAAAATTTGGCCAAAAATTAATAATGCTCAAAACTTCCCAGAAATGGCTGTAAACAGTAAGGATTGGATCCATATAGAGGCATGGGGTTACTTATCTCATATTTGACCCATATGATCTCAGAAAGGGCAATCTGAAAAACTGAATTTTACGACAATTCCAGAGCTGTCGTCCAGGGTCAAAATTGGCCCAAAATTAAAAATGCTCAAAACTGCCCAAAAATGGCTGCAAACAGTAATGATTGGCCCTGGGTCTATGTATATGGTGTTATTTCTTCATTTTTGACCCATAAGAGCTAAAAAAGGGCAATCTGAAAAACTGAATTTTACAACAGGTCCGGAGCTGTCGTCCGGGGTCAAATTTGGCCAAAAATTAAAAATGCTCAAAACAGCCCAAAAAACTGCTGTAAACAGTAAGGATTGGCCCCAGATAGAGGCATGTGGGCTTACTTCTCTCATTTTTGACCCATATGAGCTCAGAAAGGGTAATCTGAAAAAGTGAATATTACGACAGGTCCGGAGCTGTCGTCCAGGGCAACATTTGGCCAAAAATTAAAAATGCTCAAAACTGCCCAAATATAATTGCAAACAGTAAGGATTGGCCATGGGTGTAGGTAGCTGGTTTTATTTTCTTCATTTTTGACCCATAAGAGCTAAAAAAGGGCAATCTGAAAAACTGAATTTTACAACAGGTCCGGAGCTGTCGTCCGGGGCCAAATTTAGCCAAAAATTAAAAATGCTCAAAACTGCCCAAATGTGGGGTTACTTCTCTCATTTCTGACCCATATGAGCTCAGAAAGGGCAATCTGAAAAATTTAATATTACGACAGGTCTGGAGCTGTCGTCCGTGGTCAAATTTGGCCAAAAATTAACAATGTTAAAAACTGCCCAAAAATGGCTGCAAACAGTAAGGATTGGCCTTGGATGTAGGTATCTGGTGTTATTTTGTTCATTTTTGACCCATATGACCTCAGAAAGGGCAATCTGAAAAAGTGAATTTTACGACAGGTCCGGAGCTGTCGTCCGGGGCCAAATTTGGCCAAAAATTAAAAATGCTCAAAACAGCCCAAAAATGGCTGTAAACAGTAAGGACTGGCCCCAGATAGAGGCATGTGGGGTTATTTCTCTCATTTTTGACCAATATGAGCTCAGAAAGGGCAATCTGAAAAACTGAATTTTACGACAGGTCCAGAGCTGTCGTCTGGGGTCAAATTTGGCCAAATATTAAAAATGCTCAAAACTGCCCGAAAATGGCTGCAAACAGTAGGGATTGGCCCTGGGTGTAGGTATCTGGTGTCATTTTGATCATTTTTGACTCATATGAGCTCAGAAAGGGCAATCTGAAAAACTGAAATTTACAACAGCTGTTGTTCGAGGTCAAATTTGGCTTGTAAGTCAGGGGAATGACTTAGTAACTCGGGGGAATGACTTAGTAACTCGGGGGAATGACTTAGTAACTCGGGGGTCTTTCAATTTAAAATATTTACTCATGTCCCCTGCAGGGCTCTGTAGGTTGCAAAACTAAACAGGATGTTAACACAAAATGGTCTAGTTAATTGTCAGGACAAAAAAATGTTGCCATCAAAAAAAAGGTCAGACACTAATATTTGGTTGGACTTCTTTTAGCTTGGATTACAGCATTTGCAATGGCATTGTTTCGATAAGCTTCTGCAGTGTCACAAGATTAATTTCCCGCCAATTTTCCCAAGATCTTTTTTGATGATGGGAGAGTCAGACCACTGTGCAAAGCTATCTCCAGCACATCCCAAAGATTCTCAATGGGGTTAGGTCTGGACTCAGTAGTGGCCAAACCATGTTTGAAAATTATATCTTATACTCCCTGAACCACTCTTTCACAATTTGAGCCTGATGAATCCAAGCAATGACAACTCAGAATTTATAAAAAAAAAAAAATCATTGATGGAATAACCTGGTCATTCAGGTAGTCATCTGACCTTATTCTTTGGGCAAATAATGTTACTGAACCTAGAACCAACTCTAGGAGGCTCTTACCAGTTTGCAAGGCTAAATCCCAGTAACAACATATTTTTGGCCAAGTGTACAATACAGTATCAACAAATTTGTAGAGAGCTCAGATTTTTGCCATGGCAGCTGTTTGACCATGATTGAGGATACTCCCAAAATGTAATCAATCGTTTTTTGTGTCATTCTTAACATTCCCTAAAAATGTTGAAATCCATTCAGTAGTTTTTGTGTAAATTTGCTAACACACACGCATGCACACCAATGCTGGCTGGATATTGAACAAGGAAGTAGACACAGGCCACCAGAACAAGGATACAACTGACATTCAAGATCACTGCTTACATCATAGGTCATATCATCCAGGTCCAATAGACATATACACAGACTAGCTGTATGAATGCACACAGCAGCAAGGGTTAACCACCTAGCTCATAAATCAGTAAGACTCAAGTGTTGGTATTTAAAAGGCCCAGCACACATATGGTGAATATATGCAGCTATTATGACAACCACTGTTTCATAGACGAAAGACGGGCTATATGGCAGGCAAACTGAATACAGGATTCATATGTACATACTGGCCTATAGTCAAGATTGCTGTAACTAGCTGATAAATCAAAGAGGACAATATGACATTAGGGAAAGGACAGTTTACCTTTAATAAAATAATTCTGGTGATTTTATCTAGGGATGCACCGATACTGAGACCGGATTGGATGTCGGTGCCGTACCAGGCCTTTTTAACTGGATCGGTAAATGTGGTCGATACTGGAACCGATATCATTTATTATACTTTTTCCTAATTATGAGCAGATAAATAAAGTGGCAAATGACTTTATATAAGGTGTTTAGCATTTGTAAACACTTTTAAAGGAAAGTAATCTATATTTTGATCTGTTCAACACATACTAGTCGTCTGCCTTGTGCATTCTTCTATCATACTCAGATCATTTGAGTACCACTAAAATAGCTCAGTGGAAAAACCCAACCAGCCATTTGTTTGCTTTGAATGGATCCAATGCAATTACATGTTCTGGAAAGTTTAATCACTTTACTACATTCTTCTAACTTTGCTGTAACTGAGTAATGATTTGGGATTTGTTTTACACTCAAACAATCATTGACTTTGTGAACAATAAAAGACACACAAAGCCTGTGTGACTGTGAGAGCTTGTGTTTCCCCGTGGGCTGCAGTTAAACAATGACAGCAGCAGGGCCTGTCATCACTAAATTACTCTCTTCCTACTTCCTGGGGTTCAGTCTCCTTCTCCTCCGTGTCTATAGCAGGCACACAGTAATAGTCCTCAAAGTTAATTGACCGCAAGCCGCACTTGTTCCTCCAAATAGACATTCAGGGTTAGGGTCTGCCTCCCACTCACTCCCCTGACCTAATGACAGATATCATTATCAGCTCTTTCTGCCTCTCCAGAGCTACTGCTGCTGCTACTGAGATCTGGCTTAGAGCAGAGACATACATCACCTCAGAGAACCCCTTGCTCTCTTATTAACCCCACAGTCTTTGTGGGAGATGCTACATATTCACTTGGCTCCGTGCAATGTGGTCTAATCCTAAAGCTGCCCTGTTTGAAAATGTATTTTTTTCTCTGATCAAAGAAATACATCTAAATAAATTGCACACAAGAAAAAAGAGGGAAAAAGGTAAAAGGGGGAAATTTCTAGGGTGCAAATGGCTAATTGGTTAGCGCCCCAGCCTCTGAACAACTTCTGGAGTTTGCATAATACTTTTTTTTTTTTTTCTCGGGCACTCCGGCTTCTTCGAAATGCAATTAGATGTGTTTCATGGGTGAACTGACTAAATTGCCCTAAGACAGTGAAGGGTTTTATGTCTCCTTGTCAGCCCTGCCGTTAACTTCATTCTCCCTAAGGCCCTAAGTTGCTTACCTGACTCCTTCAGGAATAACTATAAGAAGAAAAACAAATGGATAAAAACTGCTTGCTTTGAGTTTAGCTTTTGACCTTGTCATTTATGCATACCCAATAATACTTTGTGTAGGCATATGCAGTCAGGGCCACTATCAATTTACAGTTAACAAGGTAAGTACACCCAAAAGCCACCAGAAGTAAAATGGTAAAATGGATCACTCTAATTCAGTGACATCACACAAAAAGAAAGAAATTTGAAAGAAAGAAAGAAAGAAAGCGTAGTGTCATGTCCATCAATTTCCTGGTCCCCCACAAATGTAGAAATGATGTGGAAGAAGATACTTTACAGATCACTGCTGAGATTACAAAGTGCCATGAAAATATGTGTCCCTAGTTTTGTCTCGCTTGTAAATTCTCTGACATTAATTCTGGTTCCAGCAAATCAACATGACATGTAACTCTGACTTTTTACAACTCCATAAAAATATGCAGCTCAGTAATTAGAAGCAATAACCAGAGCACTCAACTAGACTTTCACACTTTCCGCTAATTAAAAGATAATTATTTTTTGCTGTCTCTGGAGAATTCA
>JAVQKG010238782.1:0-13765 GCA_036025885.1 Hypseleotris bucephala
TACTGAACAAAAAAGTCAATGAGGACCACACCCTATTTATTACAGTATTAGCACAACCACGCCCCAAAAATTTGAACAAAGCCAATGAAAAGTAAAAAATTTACTTTGTCATAACCACATGAAAATTGGTAGACAGATCCAACATTAGAGCATGATCAAAAAAGTCTATTGTGACCACGCCCTATCTACAACAGGAAGCCAGCCATTTTTAATTAAAGATGCCAACATGGTCTAAATTTAGTGAAATATTTTAACTCCTCTTATGAACACTTGCGTGTTCTCTGCAATCGTGTCCCCCAGGCGGTGGCATGCCCCCAACGGTCGCGTGCTCTAGGCGGTCGCATGGGCGGCGAGGGCCATTATCCCCGCTTGCGGGTTTAATTCTTTTTGCTCTTGCAACTGATTGGTTTGATGTCAGTGTTTTTTTTTATCTCAGTTGATGGACACACCCTGGGGAGCTTTAGAAATTTTAGCAGTTATATTTTTCAGCTTTTTCAGTTTGACAAAAATTGTGAACAATCTGCAATGACATAGTGGCAGTATGCTTATCTATTTTTTTTTAACAAATGTGATGAGGCAAGCTGGGACTTATCCCCAATTCCTTTCTGACCTGCAGTGCCACCCACCAAGTCTGAAGCCACGAGTGATCAACACAGTTTCTCTTTCTGAAATAACATTTGCTGTGCTTACTCACAGCAGATTTTTCCAAATTGTTTACAGCCTAAAAAGCTGCCAATTCCAGTCGTCTCTTGCTTCATACACTCCAGAAACAGTTTCCACCAGTTTCCTCTTAAGGAGCTTTACTTTTAGACAGTAGTATATAAAGTACTGCTGAAAGAAAGCACTATAATATTTTTACCATGTGTACAGCACCATACTCTATGTGTAATTATTTATGCAGATGTCTTTAAAATATTTCCAATATATATATAGAAAAGAACTAAGTAAACAGTAAGAAAAGTAAAAGATAACAGTAATACCATATAGCTAAATCATCAAAAGCTATTTATTCAAACTATCAACCGATATTAAATTGGTCTATACTGAAAAAAAGAGAATAATTCAACTATGTCTTGTCCATGTTTACCTGGTTTGCTTCCTTTCCCTTCCTGCTCTACAAAGAGAATGTATTTATTCCCTGCCCCTAATTTACCCTGCCTGTAAAAAGAATAAACTCAAAACCTTTAAATTTACAAATGTTTTGTTTTTATTTGGCAGAGGTCTAGTTTCATTTATGATTTTGTGCTGTTACTCTCCACTAGTGGGAGAAAGAGCACCTTGAAGGCCGCTGCACAGTTGAATAACAAAGAAGACACACTTCCTGTTTTAGGTCAAAAGCTAAAGCTAAAACCATCCATGGCTAAAACGTAGCTAACTTATTCAGTGAAATGTAGCCTGAATGTTTTTGCCTGTTGACATGAATTGATTCAAGTTTGTTATAATCGACCACGTCAAAAGACAAGGTAGGTAAAATAACCGAATACACTAACGAAGAATATGACGAGAAATCTACTGTGATCCTTGCTTTAGCAGTGTGTTTGAATGCCGATGCGACTTAGCATAGCGCAGATGTTTTCTCAGCTGATTGACATGATCCTTAAACCAAGTTGCTAAAATAGGATGGTAAGGAACACAACAAACTCAGAAATAAAAAGAATCTCGTTTTAGTTTATTTTCACCCTAACTAACCATTGTTGCCATCATAAAACACTAGTGCTAGTAGTTAGTTATCTGTGTAGCGGCTTTGTTAACGTGTCATCATCACTATTATTGTTTTAGGGGTGGTTCACATTCACAGTGTTTTCATTTTCATTCTAGGTACCCTGATTTTTTTTTTACAGTAGCTGGGTGAACGGCTGGGTGTTCGCCATGTATGCCTCCAGCAAATACAGCTCCCGGGGCCCAGCTCTTATCCCGCGGATGAAGACCAAGCATCGCATCTACTACATCACACTCTTCTCCGTAGTGCTACTGGGACTCATCGCGACGGGGATGTTTCAGTTCTGGCCCCACTCCATTGAGTCCTCCGCTGACTGGACCCTGGATAAACGCAGTGTCCACGATGCGCCTCTGGTTAGACTTCCCATCTCCAGCCCTATACCAGAGAGGGGCGACCTCAGCTGTCGGATGCATACCTGCTTTGATGTTTATCGATGTGGCTATAATCCTAAAAACAGAATAAAGGTAATAACATAACACTCTTCTATAAAACTGTTCCCAAAGACATGGTTAGCTGATCGGATTAAACTCATTTAAGTGTTGATGTGGTAAAGGGGTAACTAACCAGGCATAATCTGAGCTGACAGCAGCTTCTTTCTAGATACTTAGGTCACAAGTAGACTATTAATTACTTAGGCCCGCTCCTTTCGTGCTTCTTTTCTTTCTCATCGTCTGTCTGCTGCTCTGTGTGTAAAATAATTCATTAATTTTTTATTTGTTTACTTGTAGGTTTACATCTACCCTCTGCAGAGGTTTGTGGATGAAGTTGGGGTTCCCATCAGCAGCACAGGACTGTCCCGAGAATACAACGACCTGCTCAGTGCCATTTCGGACAGCGACTTTTACACAGATGATGTCAGCAGAGCTTGTCTTTTTATTCCTTCTATTGACGTTCTCAATCAGAACTCGCTGCGTGTCAGGGAAACTGCTCAGGCTCTGGCAATGCTACCAAGGTGATTCACAAGTTTTAATTTTCCCTGCTTTGGCACATCTAATTCATCCACATTATGTTATTTTGAACGTTTTGTGCAGATGGGACAAAGGCATGAACCACCTGCTTTTCAACATGTTGCCTGGAGGACCTCCGGATTATAACACTGCTCTGGATGTGCCTAGAGATAGGTACATACTTGCATATTCAATTCCTCTTATGGTAAAATCTCATTCAAGACATTTAAAATAGAAATATATATATTAAGAATCTATACACTGACAGGGGAAAAAAAGGGCTTTATGCAAATGGTTTAAAGCACAAGACACTGAAGGGTATCATAAGGGTTTAAGGAATTCATCCAGCTGGACTTGGTTTGACATGGTGCAGTATCAAAACCAGGTGTGTGTGACGGACCATGTTTTCACCTTACATTAACACTGCCAGAATGTCTGCTGTATCCACATAGTATTTCATCACCTATACTTTATTACATATATTTTATATGGAGCCTCTTAACCAGCCCAGGCATTAAACCTGTTTAATATTATCATATGTCTCACAACACACTGAAGTTGACAGAAGTAGAATTAATCACAATTTATAGTTTATAACCTTTTCTGTCAAACATTTATTGTTACAACATTTTCTTTATCTTTTATCAGAGCTTTACTTGCTGGTGGTGGTTTCTCTACCTGGACTTACAGACAAGGCTATGATGTCAGTATCCCTGTGTACAGCCCACTTTCTGCTGATGTTGAACTGCCCGAGAGACAACCAGGGTGAGCAAACTACATACTGCCACTTGTATCTATAATATTGATATTTTGGTGTTGTGTTTAAAAAAACAGCAGAGAATTAATATGTCTATCTTTTGTCTTTTAGTCCACGGCGATACTTTATCCTTTCATCTCAGACAGCTATTCACAGAGAGTATCGCGCTGAACTTGAACGCTTAAAAGAAGAAAACGGAGAAGCACTGCTCCTTTTGGACAAATGTAGCAACCTTTCACAAGGAGCTGCCTCTGTTCGAAAACGCTGTTACAAGGGCCAGGTGTATGACTATCCCCAAATCCTACAGGTAAGAGCAACGGCATTAAAATTTAATATCCATCCTTGGAAATGTATAGTCTAGAAATTTCCCATATTTAATATGTCTTGTAGGAGTCCTCTTTCTGCGTTGTTTTACGGGGAGCTCGGTTAGGACAGGCAGCCCTGAGTGACGTACTCCAGGCTGGATGTGTTCCAGTCATCCTCGCTGATTCCTATATTTTGCCGTTTTCCGAAGTACTTGACTGGAAAAGGTATGTTTTCTGATAATTTGAAAGAAGTATTTGCTAGTCCACTTTCAGTTATAATTAGATTTTATTTGTTTCAGGGCATCTGTGGTTATCCCAGAAGAAAAGCTCTCAGAAATGTATACCATTCTAAAAAGTATTCCTCACAGACAAGTGGAGGAGATGCAAAGACAGGTAGGTTGACATAGTTATAAAAAATGTCTTAAGCAATGAAGAAAAACTCTACATTTAGCCACAAAACCTGAAAATAAATTCCTATAATGTTTAATTTTTTATGATCATTGCTCAACTTCCTGTCTCAGTTTTTTTCCACTGGATAGCTCCCCATATTACAATAGTGAAAGTGGCTGCTGTCCCTCATTCCATTGTGTCAACTCTGAGTTCATTTACCAACTAGACTAGTCACACAGACATTTAGGGCCGATGAGCTAGGAAGGGTAAAGGGTCCGGGTTACAGTCTACGAGCACTAGTCGAAAAAACAATAATAGAAAACAACATCATACTATTTAAGTCAGACAAACCTTAAATCCAACATTCAGCTCTGATTGGACTTACCAGCAGAGGGCTCAACAGTCTACATTTTGAAAATATTTGCATGTGTTGAAGTTAGTTGTTGGATGAAAGTTACATGCACTTTTTTATGGTCTATACAAATTAGTATGATAAACTGATTATCAAGTTTTTTTTGTCAAGTTTTTTTCAAGTTCCTAGCAGAATGTCCATATGTCTACCATGTCTTTAGTCAGCAGAAGTGACTTTATGTTAAACATTGTCACATAAAGAGTCTTAACTTAGGCACCACATTTTTATGGAACAGTTTGGTAAATTGTAACATTTAAAATTCCACATTGTATTATTTTCGACACAAGCAAAACTGCAGTTCTTAACTGATCAGAACCAAAGTCCTCTATTCAACTGAAGCAAGAGTCTCTTCTTCCTCTGTCATAAAAATTCCTGGAGGCAATGGGAGAGCACTGTGAAAGGGTGAATGGTTGTGGATAACCCCTCAGGCCAGCAAAGTTTGCTTTTTGCGTATTCCCGCCCGGATAAGAAACTTTCATCACTGGTTGATTTATGGGCCGTAAGGAATCCCCCTTTAGACAAAAAATCTTTTTGGATTCTTATTCTTTCTAATAAAATAAACGCTTTTGTATGATTTGTTGCACCTCCAGTGTATTACAACCAGAACTGATGTCAAGCTGACAATGCCTTTTGCTTAAGGATACAAAAGTTAAATATATTATTCATATTGGGAAGTTTCAGAAAATGTAAAAGGAAGTACTACACTGTTTTTAGTAGCAACACTATAGCTTGAGGCTTTTGGCTTCAGACAGTGTTGTTTGACGCTTCATTAACTGTTATAGGTTTGTCTCGCCTCTGGACTGTCCATTGAAGTTTAACAGATTAGGGCCAAGCAAGAGAATCTATAAACTACTCCTGTGCGGGTCATGTTACAGTTTTTACAGTTTTGCATTTTAACATAAATGATCACAATATTTTCCAGAAATGTTTTTTGTAACTCATTGTATGCACTGATCTTCCTCTAAATGTTTTATACATGTCTAATGTTGTCTGTTCTGACCTTAGGCACACTGGTTCTGGGAGGCATACTTCAGCTCCATGAAAGCAATTGGTTTGACAACTCTACAGATAATCAATGATCGCATATATCCATATGCTGCACGCTCATATGAGCAGTGGAACAACCCACCTGTTGTGGTATGTACCCCGTGTGTCTTTGGTTTCATAACAATACTAATTTGTGTAATTTATTGGCCCCAGAGCCTCTTTAATTGTTTTAAAAACACTTTAGAGACCATACATGCTCTTAATCTTCATACCGACAGCTCCTCCCAGTGTGGTTTACTCACAGCGAGTTCTGAGGCAGCCAGCTTGTGTCAGCATTTCTGAACACCGAGGATTCCTCCGTTGTGGTGAAAATGGGTTCCTTCAAGTCTGAGTCAGAATGTTTATAAAAAGTATGTTTGATGGGAAAGTTTGTATATGTAGCTCTGTACTTTGGTTTGAGCCAGGTGACATTCTAACATTGGATATAAAAAGTTTTGAATGAAGGTTTTCTATGAGAGTTTGGTCACCATATGAACCTCTCAGAGCGATCTGTCACTCAGGTTTGTCCAGCACCAGTGGAGGTTAAGTGGGTCAGGCTACAGACCTTTGGCCGTTAGTGCCTGAAATGAGGATGAAGTGTTTTCTCGATGGGCTTCATGAATGGATGGTGAGAAGAACTTACAAGAGCACTAAATAAATCAGGCAGTGACTTCTCTCCCCCTCCTTCTGTAGTCAGTTGGCTGGTAATTGAAAACAGACTTTTCAGGATCGGATTTGAGGGGGGTTCAGAAAGGGACAGGGTTCTTTTTGTTTCTGCGCTCGAGGCACACTGTGTTAAAATAAAAATGATAAAGGCTTTTTAAGATGCACAAACCAGAACAAAAGAGCATTCAAAAAATAACGTATATTTTGATTAGTCACCACCACTGTATTATAGCTAGTGAATGTCCTATAATGATTTTTAGCGTTTGAAATATTGCTTTTTGGATGATCACTAGTGTAGATGGGCCTACAAAGCAAACAGACATTTTTAGTTTTGAGTTCAATGAATTTCTAATCCTAACCCTAAGTGATTTTGCCTTTTCTGTGTAGTATTTTATTTTTACTCTGGATTAGTTAACTAATTTCCCATCTGTTCAAATATTCACCCTACAATCACCGGGAAGTTTCCACTTGACAGTAAATGTTTTATTGCTTTCAAAGGAGTGACTGATGTTTTAAAAAGCAGTAGCTCTTGTCTGTTGACAGGTAGCCACAAACTAGCATCACTGAGTCTGTGGCCACCTGGGAGCAGAGGAGACTCTATTAACTGTACATCAAGAAGCCCACAGGCCTTATGTGGGGCATGTGGAAGCTTTTGAAATATGCCCAACTAGTGTCTTATTGAGCCGATGTTGTGTCAAGAGAACAGGTTATTCAGATAGGCCTAATACACAAATTAAAAAGGCAGTAAAACTACTTTTTGTACTAAAACTAGAAGTGCGTTTGGTCTATTATCTCAGACGCTGGATAGTTCCACAATGACGTACATTGAAAAGTAGTCTCACTTTCTAGAACAGTTTGACATATTGTGTGTTACATATATTTAATATATTATATGGAAAAAGTATAAAAGAGGGTGACAAATGACCACTGTCTGTTTTTCTGCTCTGTGCAGAAGTGGGCCAGTGTGAACAGCCCTCTGTTCCTGCCTCTTATTCCACCGCGGGCTCCTGGATTCACTGCAGTGGTGTTGACGTATGATCGGGTGGAGAGTCTCTTCAGAGTCATCACAGAGATCTCTAAAGTGCCCAGTCTGGCCAAACTATTGGTGGTTTGGAACAACCAGAACAAGAGTCCACCGGAGGGTGAGTGTAAGCACATAAAAGGACAAAGAGGAAAACAGACTTTTTTTGCTGTACATTATTTTACCCCACCAAGCCTCATACTATCATTCACCAGATCTGAATGTGTCACACTGCTGTGAGTTCTGTAATGAAGAGAGACAAACTTTGAAGTGCTCCCTTGTGGCTGTGAGTTGCCTTTTCATTAGAGGCATCAGCGGCGCCTGGCTGGAGCTTTGTGACCCATTAGAATTAACAAGGGGTCATTGACGGGTCACTGTTTAGTTGTGCTGCCCCAAATGATCACAAATGAACTTAAGCTGATGTATCCAGTAGCTGCATTACTGTTTACAAGCACTGATTCAACACATTGACACGAAGTGCTCACATTGTAGGTCAACCAAAGTCATGTCAAAACTATTTATTTATTTAGCTTGAGTTGAAATAGATAATTATATTTTATTTATATTAATATTTTATTGTATTTAAACTCTATCTGTAAAATAGTTGACAGCTGCAAGTGAAATGAGAGACTGTGAGCATTTATTTTTCCTGACAATAGCTTTTGACAGCAGGCCTCAGACATGGTTAGACTTGGAGCCCCTCTCATGAGCTGCCAAGGGCTTTTACACTATTAATGAAGGGACACATTTGTGTATGATCTATCTGTGCCATAGTCCGTGCCATGGACACTACCCAACCGCTTTGAAATGTTCTGCTGAAAAAACTGTGTTGATGTGCCTTGTGAAGAATTGTAGTGTGGTTAAATTTGCACGTGCTTGAGGTTTGGTGAACGATATGAAGTCATTGGGGAGCTTGACTGCCAGGGCTGCCTTGAGGTGCAGTTGTCTATTAAATGCAATCCTAATATCATCCTATATATATTTTTTTTACTTATTTTAGTTTGACTATAAGTTTTGTTACCAATGTTTAAACCGTGTTTTCTGTAATTCTTTAGAGTCTCTCTGGCCGAAGATTGGAGTTCCTCTGAAAGTAGTGCGTACCAAAGAGAACAAGCTGAGTAACCGCTTCTTTCCCTACGATGAGATCGAGACTGAGGCGGTGCTGGCCATTGATGATGACATCATCATGTTGACGTCTGATGAACTGCAGTTTGGCTACGAGGTGAAAAAACATGGCCCTTTTATTCTCCTTCTTCACACAACGGCAGCTAATCAAGGGAACCATTTCAAGTTTATCCTAGATTTGAAAGTGATTCAGGGAATTACAGCCTGTTCTCATTTTCTGTTTGATGTGTGAGAAATGATGACAAGTCAATGATGTTTTCCATGCCCACATACCTGCCATGTTCCACTTAGCCTGACACCACACTCACCTGAATGTATTTAGAAGCCATTTAATAAAATTGGGTTCAGTTTAAAGATAATTGCACCAATTTAACAGAGCTGTTCGTATATACAGAGGCTATTTAATGCAGTATCTGAACTGTAGCTAAATACCAGAGCTGGGAGATGTACTCCAGAATTGTGCAAAATTGTACCCATTTAGAAGGATGAGTACTCAACATCCTAATACTACCAAATGTAAAGACAAGCATTAAATGTAAACTTAAATATATTTATATATATGAGATTCATTTATTTCTGCAAGTCCAGATAAATTATTACTATGACCACCATAGTGTTATCTATAGTGTACCCTATGCTTCCCGAATGAGCTGAAATAATACTTTTACTTAAAATTGAGTATTTTGAGTATATTTAGATAATAATATAGATGCAAACAAAAAATATTTCTCATCTTCAGGTTTGGAGGGAGTTTCCTGACAGACTTGTGGGATATCCGGGCCGGTTACATCTCTGGGACCATGAAATGGGAAAGTGGAAATATGAGTCGGAGTGGACCAATGAAGTCTCGATGGTGTTAACTGGAGCAGCTTTCTACCACAAGGTAACACTGTTTAACATAACAACTTAGTTGTTTCATTGATAGTTTGGGCATTACACACTGGTCTGCTGTTAATGTATAGAATAATATATAGATAGATAATAGAGATAAGCTTCTTTTATTCACAGGTGGCAGACAAGAATGAGTTTGATGAGATTTGTTTTTTCATTAGTTTGTGAACCAAAAACATATTACCTTTACTGTTTCAGTATTTCAACTATTTGTACACGTACAAGATGCCAGGAGACATTAAGAACTGGGTGGACGCTCACATGAACTGTGAAGACATTGCCATGAACTTCCTGGTGGCTAACATCACAGGGAAAGCCCCCATAAAGGTACATTCATAGTTGATTCTGCTATGGCTGCTTTAGGTTCACTGCTGACAGAGCAGACCAGCATCTCTGGGTCAGATCAGATCTCACCCTCCCCCTCTGTCCAGGTGCAGGGGCCCAACTCTGGCATTAACCTTCCTTATCTGGGTGTCATTCACTGGCACTCCCATTGAAGTATGTTTTTATAAGCACATAGGCACTTACACCTTGCCATCAAATCACAAGTCACTGGTGCTTGTACTTCCCTGGTTTCAAATGCAGAGTTTATCTGAACATTTAGACTGTTCTTCTGTTTTACATACTCAGTAAAGTAACTATTGCTTATGTTTAGGTGACGCCAAGGAAAAAGTTTAAGTGTCCTGAATGCACAGCTATTGATGGGCTATCACTAGATCAAACACATATGGTTGAGAGGTAGGTCAAAAAACTTAAAAAATTGTGAACTGCATTAATTTGTTTTTATTCATATATATTGGTGAATAATTGTTTCGGTTTAAGTAAAAATGACATGTTAAATATTATAGTTTATTTGTATTTTCTAAACATTGAGCACTTGTTCTTCCAAAGATCTGAATGCATCAACAAGTTTGCCTCAGTGTTTGGCACAATGCCTCTGAAGGTAGTGGAGCACCGTGCTGACCCAGTCCTCTACAAAGACGACTTCCCAGAGAAGCTCAAGAGCTTTCCCAACATTGGCAGCCTCTGAACAGCCTGCAGCACCACTGTACCTTGAAACAAGTTCAACACACTTCCTATGGCACAGTCCAAGACATTGTCATATTTGAATAGTGTATTAAGTTATTGTACAGTACATTTCAAAATATTAGGCTAATCGAACAAAGATAGTGTGCCATTGTTAAAACACTCTAGTTACATCAACTGTGCAGCACACATTTTACTTGTACATGTTCATAGCCTGGTTACTGTTACTGCTGTGTTGAGTGCTAATGCTCACTGCACAGTGTATAGTGTAAATACAGAATATAAAAAAACTGAAAGATCTAATTTATTATTCTGAGAGATTCAAAGTGTTTATTATGGTCAATCTTTATGTTCTGATTGTCTGCCTCTATCATTGTACTAAAGACTAAAGTAATGCTTGTTATTTTTAATGAGCAATCATCATTCAACCAGTTAACATACCAACAACGGACTTTACATGTTCAAACCTGGTGCCATACATTGTTTATTTGGTAACTCTCAATAACTACTGAAGCCTTTTTAAATAAATATTTAGTTTTTTTTGGTACCTTGTTTATCTGAGTGAAAAATGCAATTGTGCTTGTCTTACCAGCATTTATATTTTGTGTACATCAGCAACATCTTCATGTCTAGGATTTAAATACACTTCAGACGCTGAAAGCCATCTCACTAATATTTAATTTAACCGTTTTTAATTTTATTGCTCCTTTTAGTGGCATGTCTGTGATTTCACCCATAGAATTCCATTTTTTACATCTGTTAATATATTGATTTTTTACATTAGGCTTTAGTTGTTTGAGTTTATGTTCTGCTTTTATGTACAGTGTGTACATATTTTCAACTTTTGTATTATATACATAGAAATAAAACCATATTATTAAAACATAACTCAACAGTCGTGGGTATCATTTATCTTAATGTTAAACAGAGAAATTACTCAGTTTACCGACAGATGCTGTTCAAAGGGGGACAATAATTATCTATTTTTGTCAATAATCATTACGATACTCCTGCCAAACTTCAGCACTTGTATCTCACTGACTTCAGGAATGACAATATTTTGACAAGAATTAAACTTTCTTTACTTTATTGGCACGTGTAGACTCATTGGTGTCTTCAAATCAGAACTTGAAAGTCTTTGGATTGAATGACTCAAGTGGTCTCATAATGCAAATACAATTTCCCCTTTACAGCTCTGTTAACAGCTCAGTCTGTAAAGAGCTTTTATCTCTTATCTTTATAGGCATACAATGTCATTTAACATAGATACACACCACTTCAAGTGCAATAACTTATTGTCTTTTATTTACACACAAAACACAAACTCAACAAAAGCTTAAAGCCACAAACATTGAATTAAATCATTAAAACATAAATGAATTATATACTGAGAAAAAACAACTCCTCATATAGATCAAATTGAGAAACTGAAAACACACGTCCAGTTTGGCATGCACAAATAATACACAACCACACAACAGCATATTGTTAATCGCTCATAAACGGATGTATGCCTTCAGTAGTACAAGAACAATAAGTTGATGACACCACTCCAGGTTACAGCACACAGGAACATAAGCCTTAATGACCATCCTTCATATGGTGACATCAAAGCAGTGGTTCCCAAATGGTGGGTTGGGATTCAAAAGCAGTTTAATTAATTCAGCCTTTTCAAATAGATACAAAATATACTGTATGTGTGACAATGGTCATTCTATAATTCTGTTTTCTTACTGGAGTTACTGGATCCTTTTCCAGCAACTATGGACCTTAGATGACTCAGAGACATACTCTAGAGTCAGACAACCATTCACTCACATTTGGAGTTCACAGAAGCACCATGCCATCATGATGAAATCCAAGTGAGAGGATTCTGTATCAAATGCAGTATCAAGGATTTATAAAAAAGGAAACGGGAAACCTAAATACAATATCTGAAATTACACAAGAGCACTACACAGGTATATAATGCATAAACCTGAGACTAAATTTATATTTCCAAGGACTGTGCAATTTAAAAAAGAGACCTGTTATCAATATGTAGTTTTTCTTAGCTTTCTACTATCTAATAACGTTGTTTAACACAGGGTATTACAACACCGTTTTTAATCCTGTATGTTTAGGCACTGAACTAATCATGAATAAAAACACACTGACTGTGGTAGTGAAGTGGGTGTGGCCAGCAGGGGAAATGGGGGGCCTTAAAAAACTTGCCCAAAATCTAAGTTTTCTTGAACAGAGAAAAAGAAATGACTTCCAAAAAGAAGATGCTTTCAATAAATA
Organism: Hypseleotris bucephala; assembly: GCA_036025885.1. NCBI lineage: Eukaryota > Metazoa > Chordata > Actinopteri > Gobiiformes > Eleotridae > Hypseleotris > Hypseleotris bucephala. The sequence continues at coordinate 12,570 of JAVQKG010238782.1, forward strand.
AATATATTTTTAGTGATAAAATATTGAATGCCAATCTAAAGTAGCCTACATTATATTCCCTTTAAAAGAGCCATCTCTATTCTGACACACAATCCTCTCAGGGCTCAGTGTTAATTAAAAAGCCTTCCTGGGTTTGCAATGCTGCCCTCCCTGATACATAAGCCCTTAGCACCAGCGCTATGGTGAACACTGCAGCTCTGGACAAGTGGAAAGTGAGGCAACACTGATGTCTATGTGTCTGTGTTTGTGTGCAGTAAGGTGGACGAGGATTTGTTGAGGAGGGGTTTTCTATCTTTGAAAGTGGAGCCATGACAGCTGAGAGGGAAGCATGTGTGAGGCATGTTTGTTTTGCATTTACCCCCTGAGCGCAGCTGTGTGCACTGTCCTTTTCCCAGAACAGCGGACACAGCAGACGCCCCTCGTCCAAACCCTTTAGCTCCATCTTAGGGGGCCCACATGTTCTTGTTTCTTACTAGAATACATCTCCAATCATATTTATGTCTCAAATATAGAGCCCGGCATAAAACTGGATGTTATTTGGCTGCTTTGCTGACAGCTCATAACCTTTTACCTCCTAACTGCCCAGAAGCCCAATAAATGTGGTTCAGTTCAAGGAAGTGGTAAGATACCTCTGACCAAAGGTGCTATGTGATATCAAGTTACAAAACCAAAGGTTTAAGCTTAGTACAGACCCCAAATACAAGGACTTTATGCATTTGCTTGTAATTTAAAATGCTATTGCACTCATCTTAATTACAAATGCTGTTCTCTTTTAAACTTGTCTGCTGTTTTCTTGGACGTCTCATTGACTGGCAGGCACTTGTAGACTTGAAGAGATGCAGAGGGCACAAGCATGTACACTCCTGTGTCTTTGGTTCAAAACAGAGTTGGTTTTGTTCAGGGTCCTGAGAGCAGTGGGACACTTTCTTATCACTTCTTCTTATTCACCCTTCATCCAGTTTGTGCAACAGGTGGATCTTTCTTTCAACTAGAACAGTAACCTTTTTGGACACTAAGCTGCATGGTGCCACTTTTTACTGCAAATGCACAAGCATTATTATTATGCATAGATATAGAGACATTTTTGGCTTAGCTTAAGGGTGCTTGTTCAAAAGCATTTTAAAGCACATAAAATAAGCATAAAATAAAATAAAACAGCACTGTAATTTAAAGCAATGTACAAAATTGTTTTGTTA
>JAVQKG010238859.1:0-13270 GCA_036025885.1 Hypseleotris bucephala
AGAATCTAAAGAATCTTTATAGCATGGATTAGACAAATTTGAGGAACGATTTACCTAGAGTTACATATATAATATAAAAATGCTAAAAAAAAACATTTTTTTTTAGTATTGTCCTTCCTATTTCTATGTATGTTTCGCCCACTGTAGCCTATTTATGCATACTACGGATCCAAATAATGGGATATGCTAATCCCATTTAAAGACTTGCATTGTGTAATAGAGCAAAACACATTTTATAGGAATCCTCCCACTCAGGTCTGTTTTGAATCAATGCTGGTCTGACATGTACAAAGTGTTACACACGACCAACCCAATGCAATATCATTAGTGCCCTCATCTCAACTGCCCCCCATCTCCCACCCTCCAAATCAATCCTGCGATCTCCTTCTCTGTCCTCTACTCCATAGGCCTCTACCAATAAATAAACGGCACACGAAGAACGGGGAGAGAGAGCCCACAACATCAGAAAATGAGGAAGAAAAAGAGAAATGAAGTGATGTGAGGATGTGCTTGGACTAAAAAGCAGTATTGATCCCATCTCCATCATGGACTGAGAGCCTGTGAGGGGAAAAACGACAAATAGAGCATTACATATAGGAGCTTTGTGGCCAGAAAAACAACAACAAAAAATAGCCAAAAGGTTAAACCGTTTCGAGTGGAGGAGGGCGGGCGGAGGGGGAGAGCTCCTCATTAAATACTCAGCCTATAAGCCCAGAGGATTTCATTGATTGTTGGTGTCCGGCCTGATCCTGGTGGCATTCCCTGAAACAAGCATGTGACTGTGTTGTTGTTTTGAGCATCTTAAGTCCACCATCTTAATGTGTGCAGCTAAAGTGGGTCAGAACAGGGCGATAGGGCTTGTTACAAAGTGAAGTCACCCTGGCCAGGGGCATCTTCACTCTGCAACACCACCGTCTCATTATGTGCACCATTTTTGTGTTTCCTCGCACAATACCTCTCTATGTTTTTACCTCATATGACACTGGCTGCAGAAGATTTTGATCTCACACCTTGCCTCACTCAACCCAAGATATTGTCCAAGCTTGTGTGGTGGGGCTAATATTATCATCATCCCGGCTGCTAGTCTTAATTCCAACCTAAAATCCAGCACAGACCCATAATCCTCTTTAAAAAAGTAAGAAAAGACTAATTCAACTGCCCATGTGTTTCCACTTCACTTCCCTAATGGGGGCCTGCTGAGGCCCAGGGCAGTGCGCTAACATTTCAGAACATAAAAATTCCACTATACCTGACTTTGCTTGCCCTGTTTGGCTTGTTTTGGATTGTATAATAAATTAATAAGAAAAGTACGGCTGTCATGTTATTTTTGTAGAATATACAAATTTTGTAGAATATAAAAATTAAAATAAAAAAAATAAAATAATAATGATGAAAAATAGGCCTGTATATAGCCCACATCTAATTGGAATTATGGGATTATTTTAAAATTAAATAGCCTATAACTGCATTACCATAGCCTGAAAGACTACAATACTGTGCACGTGCACAATGAGGTCCCGTTGGTGGTCTGACAGATCTGTGATTGGACAGTCACTCATAGGGAGAAAGTTTATCCTATTATCCCAAGGTTCTAGAGATGCAGGCTTTAGGACCCGGTGGTCTCACGCTAGGCAGCGGCAGATCCGCGGCAGCAGAGGCGGAGAGGATGCGGAGGAGAAGGCTGCGGCAGCGACTATGTGAAAACAAAAAGGCAGCAAAAAGTTGACGCGCGCAAAGATGAAAGGAATCTTGAACGAGGATTGTTAAAGCTCTCATAGCACACATTGGTGAAGGTTTACTGTGTGATACGCGGGAACGGGACAGGTGCGAAGAGTGCACCTGTGTTTGGTTTCCTGACTTGACCCCTGCTCTGCTGGGATATGAGCATAGGATATGAGCTGTGAGCGGTAAAAGGCACGCCTTGTGTTTCTTCACTCGGTTGGACTGGGGCTCGGCGCGGAGCTCTGTGCGTGGACGGTGTTTGGACAGAGTGTGAAGTGCGCCTCCCTGGGACACACTGGACCCATGCCGAACTGACAAGACCGGGCAGGACGAACCGCTGAAGCAGAGGTGAGACACAATCCGCTTTATCTTAAGTGAAGCTCTGTCACCAGGGCAGACACCCATGTGGGCTTTTAATGCCAATGAACATTTAACATTCTGTTCTAGAGCGTTTTTTTTATTATTATCCACCAACAATAATGTGTTGAGCCTACCGAATGTGGTAAATTACTAATGTAGACTATTTAATATTTCAAATAAAATGTAGACTTGGGTCTTCTTTAGCCTAAGTGATTATGGAAATTTTCTGTTTATAGGTTATTGATTGAATTAAATAGGCCTACAGTTATTATTTTTTAGGCATGTAGTGCTTTTTAAAAACATTCACATACAATGTACATGCCCAGTGTGTTTAAGTCTCATACAGTTCGTGACACAGTGTTTAGTCTCATGAGATGTGTCCAGGCATAATTAAGTTTAAACTTATACCTTTGCTTTTTGTAGACTATTGAACACCTGTTCATACATAATTGCATGAGCGTGATAAGCTTTTAGTCCCTGAGTCAAATGGACCACAACAGAATGTGTCAACAGATTGAGGCAGCATTTTCAGATTATCATTGTCTCTCACAGGTCATTATAATGTCCCTGTGCCTGTAGCTCAGGTAAACAAAGACTTGGCCCCATGTCAAACTAGGATTTATCAACAATTGTAAAGTAATGAACTCAAATATCATTGAAGACTATTGCATATACTATTTATAATTGTGTAACTTTATTTTATTGTTTATGCAGACCACTGAACTAACACTATCATTAACGCTGGCATGAAACATTATCAACAAAACCATAGAAAAAAATGGAAGGAGTTAAGAATCAGTACTACCATATTAAGCACACACGAACAAAGACATTATGGCTCTTTTGTGTTCAGCCACTGCAAATAGTCAGTATACAGACAGAAATCCTGTCTGAATCAACTGTGAGCATATTTATTTGAGCGTGTAGGAGGCAGAGCACTTCACATGGTTCATTTGAGTGTGTGTGTTGTGGAGCATTATGATGCAGGACATGTGTGTGTTCGTGTTGTTTGTGTAGTTATGTAAAACATGTGTGTCTCCAGGGTTACAGCGGGCCATAGTATACTCTGATTAACGAGTCTACACTGTCTTACACACATTGCGCACGGTGAGATCTAAGTGAGGCGAGTGTGCGGCGTGACTGCTCTCATTTGATGTTAATAGGGTGGTTCTGCTGAAATCCCTCGTAGTCTAATGTGACACTAACACATCCTTATACCGGGAGGCACAACGAGCTGGAATTATCCCATCCCGTTATTATCGAGCCCGGCACAGGAACAGGGCTGAAATGGCAAATTAGCCTCTGCTTCATTTATCCTGCAGCGAGCTCTCCACTCCACTGTGAATGTGTTTCCATAGGAACATGATGTTACATTGGGCTTCACAAGCTGTGCTAGTATGCACTCCAAGCCTCTAACAGTTTTTTTTTTGCTTATCTTTCCTGTTCCTTTATGTTCACACTAAGACTAAGAGAAGGGCGTGGAAGTTAATCAATAAGACCATTTTGTGCTGCTTAGATTTCAGATTTTTGTCCTATTGATGGGTTTTCATAATAGCCTATAGGGATGTACAGCTCCCATTTATTTTTATAAGTGTCTCCATTGTACCTATAGATTCTCTTGATCCATATCAGCCAACATATTATAGCAATTATCCCAGCTTTAAGCATTAGTGGGTGAGCAATGAGAGATAGCATTACTGTAGTGAAAACTGCAGAGTAGGTTAAAATAAGCGTGGGATTCAGCAGCATGAGTCCTCTTTTGTGGCAAGACTGGAAGTCTTGCCACAACGTTTTAGTTAATTGCACATTTCTACATCTACATGTGGGATGCAAAGAGTGGTCACTGCACCAAGAGGTTTAGTACTTATGGGAGAATTTGTGATTTAAAACAGGTACAGTACTAAAGGATATATTGGAGGGAGCCTAGTGCCATTTTTGTTTGACACAGCAGCTGACTAAGAAGCAGCCAGATAGCAAGCATAAAAAAAAGCTCTTGTAAAAGTGTCAGTGATGATTTGCAGTCTCGTCCTTGCAACCTATCATCCACCTGACTGGATACTTTATAAGAGTGGCAGAATCAGGGAGTAGGCAGGCTTATAGTGCAGCTGACAGAAGACTTTTATGGGGAATAGGAGCAGGAGCAGCGGGGTAGGGCTGGAGGTGGTGGGTGTAATAATGCTGAGTGCATCTAGTATACAGGAATGAAGCAAGTGGTGAGCCAGTCCAAGTGTAGCAAACATTATAGTCCATATTAGGGCTGGTTTTCAGGGCTTAATATAAAGAAACATACAATATGCAATAACTTTGAGTATTGTGATAATGTTATTATAGATATTATGATATTCGGGTAAGTAAATTAATTTAAGCTGAAATAGAAGAATCAATGTTTAGTAGTTACCAAACAAGGGGTAAAGCAGGATTAAATCAGAACCTACTAAACCAGAACTAAACCTGACCAAGACTAAACTGAGGATTGATTCAAGATCTCTCACCTTTATGCACCTATTGGATCTATTTGAAAAACCATAAGAATGTTAACATATATACAACATTGTATCTTGAGATATGGGTATAGCATTGTCATTACTGTGTTAAGAATACAAACATATATGCAGCCCCGCAAGTGCTACAACCATTGTGCATGTGCAGAGCAGACTGTTTGCTCCTAGCAGCTGCCATCATCAACATGTATCTACATAATCACTGAGCTTGTTTGTGGTAAGAGGTACTAGTCTTTCATAATGGACTGAGAGGAGAATGGACACAGTACAATGGGTTTGAGTGGCCAAGCATTATCATTAGTGCAGTATAATGCCCCCCTTAGCCAAACTATCCCAAAGACACCCAATTACTTCATAGTGAGTCAGCACATTGATTGGCAGTCATTTAAGTGCTCTGCAGTGCACAATTAATAATGTTTAGTCAAATAACACTTTATTTCTGCACATCACATAAACTCAATATGTTCTTCCAATGTGTTCAAAGGAGAAAATATAACTAGAGTTAAAAATGTTTCTTCTACATTTCTGTTTTAATCCTATATTGTTTATAATATTTGGGCCTGTTAACACTACAAACATGCATATCTCAGTGATAGTAAGTCTATCGTTTAATTCTGTACTTTAGCTATCATGAAGATTATTTCCAGCTTTGTCCATATAGGGGGATGGATATTGTAATAAAATATGAAATTATTATCTGGTTTTAAAATAATCCTTTATAGTACGCCAGATAATAAGGACCAACTGTTTTTCATAATCTCCGCCACCTTTTATCTCTAAGGTCAGTCTGGTACAATGACAGATTAGTCCCATCACTGCTCTGAAATCTAGACATAACTACAATCAAAATGGAAACCTGATTAAAATCCAGACGGTTACATATTTTCTTTTGACTTCTCTCTTTATGTGGCTAGGATATGTTGTAAAAACAGAACTGATATTTTTTTATATTTAAGAAGAATCTTTTTTTTTTACCATACTAAATTATGATTTCACCTAGGTTTTGCTATTAAAATGCTAAAATATCTTGTACTGTGACACTAAGCATAGTTGTGCCTATGTCTGTTTTAGGACAGATGTGCCTGGAGAGACCCCTCCACCTGGGCTGCCCTAAGTGATACCCTTATGTAACAGTAATTCCCAAGTTCCCATAGGAGACCAGTGGAGCCCACAGCACTCAAAGCCATAAATCACTAGTGAGCAGTTTCACTTGTTGACTATGCTCCACTGCAACGGAGCAACAAGGGGGCTGTTACGCTGCTGACCCGACAACGTGCACCACAGGATGCTATTTCGGGAGCCTCATTGCTTTCACAGATTAGTTGCCCTCAAATATGGCCCCAATCCGTTCATTTGACGCTAGTTTGACTGCTGTCTGAAGCTGTGCCTATTCCGGCTTCAAACGCACTGTTGTGAGTCAGTCTCGTCATCTGCTGCCTCTGGCCTCTCTCAAGGCCCTGTGTGCACTTTTTTATTTCTGAAGAGATAGCCATCAGACCAAGCCATCCAACCTTGAAACAATGGATTAGGACAAATGCAGAATGAAGAATCCCTAAACGCAAGCTTTCAGAGTGTTCAGAAATATTTAACTTCAACTGCTTTGTAAACTTTTGACAAGTCCAGACAAGAAATATAGAATATGGATTATTACTGAAACTACAACAGTAAAGCAGCTTCCTTTCAAAAGTCTGGACACCCTACAAAAAGCTGCATGCATTGATCTAATACTAGTTGTTGATGCCTTTGTGTCCTGTGATTTTTGGTTTTAACTAAGAAGGATGGATAAAGCAGATGAGTTAGAGCACCCCCTTCTGGGAGAGGGCACAAATAATAATTGTGTTTCTGGACCCGGGTTGCCCTCTGGTCCCATCTATGGACCTGGGTCAACAGCACATTCGCCCGGTGGACTGTTTAAAGGTGTTTTAGTGAAGTGTGAAGAGGACCGTGTGTACCCCCCGCTGCCCTGGAGGGGTTACTGTGGACACCCTCCTGAGCTCCAGCAGCAGCAGCTTTTGGACCCCTGCTCCCTACCTCGCACCCTGGAGTCATACTACCCCGGGCACCCTCTGTGGGGCCACACAGACTCACTGCTCAGTAAAGACTATCTAGAGACCACCTTTGTGGACATACGGCCCGGCTCCACCCTGGAGAGGAAGCTGCTGGTCGAGACACAGGACTTCCACAGTATGTCCTACAGTATGGACGATGAGGACGACCTGCTCCCAGACTCAGACGTAAGATTCAATAAATAAATATGCTTTTTTCAAAATTGACACCTACCACTTGAAACATGCAAAGTGATCTTGTATAGCCCAATGAATTTGCTTTTAAAATGCCTGTGTTAAAAGAACAACACCATAAGAATAACATATTACTACTGTTTGGTTGTTTCAGTTTAAAGGTTGTAAAACCAGGACATTGATGTTATAGCCCTTTCATGTGGAAATATATTAATACTATGATGTCGACTCAAACCCAAAATACACAGCACACAGCATGACAGTGATTTCCATTTGGATGTCAACGTTGTCATATAGTATAGTCATATACATAAACTGAAAACAAAAGTACTAGATCCAATTATGTACTGTCTCTCTTTGTCTCACTTTAGGCCTTTAGTTACTGGGATAGGCACCAGCCACAATCCCTCAATCAGAATAAGAATGAAGAAAGATTCCCAAGTACCTGTTCTTTGTATTACTTTCATAGGATTCATCCATTGAAGACTTCACTGACACAGATAGTGAGAGCAACTTCCCTCTCATGATACCGCAGGACTACTTGGGTCTGGCCTTCTTCTCCATGCTCTGCTGCTTTTGGCCACTTGGAATTGCAGCATTTTACCTGTCACAAAAGGTAAATTATATAGTACACTACAACTTGTCTTATTATGACTGTCAATGTTCTTTTTTCATAAAATAATGTTGTGTGTAAGTGCTGCACAGTTTGATGCCTTGTTTATGTGGTGTTGGTGAAAGATGGGAAAACAGACTCTGATAGCACCTCCACTACATCTCGGCAGGCTGCAGGATATAGGCATCTTTCCAGCAAATCAGGGAAAAATCTCATTAAGTATTTTGCTAGACTAACTGCCAGGCCTCTTGAAGATCCAATCAATGGCCTTCATTAAGGTTTAATTAGAGTCATAACAAGAAGCCTAAAGGTGATAGATTTCCAATATTGTTGAGTGCTGCTTAGAACAGAGGTCAGACTCAAAGGCAAAGACTGGAGGCTGAGGAGAAAGAAGAATGTGATGAATGAATGAGGTATACTATACTGTAGGCAGGGTGTGTGCATTTGGGTGGCAGAAAACAAGCAACGTGCAATAATTGTGTGAAATATTGCATTAAAGATACAATCAACATCATTGGACAAACTGGTCAAAACTAGGTCTTCATCATATTTTCCTAATATCAGGTCTACAAATTTGTTTCTTTCTAAAAACATTTGTAAATTTTGGTCAAAATGAAGACCACAACATTATTACATTACACCCAGTTTCTGAGTGCTTTAGCATAAAAGCATAAAACTAGTTTTGTGTAAGACTGCAATGAGACAAGAGGAAAGTGAAGGGAGATGATAACATTTACCATTTTTCTTTGTCCTAGACCAACAAAGCGTCGGCTCAGGGGGACTTCCAGGGGGCAACGGCAGCATCTCGTCAGGCTCTGTGGCTCTCCGTCTTGTCCATTGTGTTTGGGATTATTACTTACACCTGTGCCATCGCTGCGCTCATCTCCTACCTGTCTGCAAAACCACCTTAAAACTAAAAGATCTACAGTACAAAAAGAAACACTTCAACTTCTCCACCATTTCATGTAGACTATAGATGTTAAACAGCCACAGTCCTTCTTTATCAATCCCATCTGTCATCATGTATTCTTCACAATGAGCAAGAATAATCAAGAAAGGCTTTGAGGAGTCTGGCACACAGAGAGCTTCTGAAGAACAGTTCATTGGATATCCAGGTTCACATTATCTGTGTGTATAGGGTTATGTGTTAGAAACATTTTTGTTTATCACTGCTTGATTTTGACTCCCTAGTAATGTATTTTCATGTGTGTAATCTCTCCATAAAAACATTTGACAAAAGATACTCAAATCAAATAGGGCTCTACATTGTGTTTTTATAGCTTCCATATTGCTTTAGAGCTGGCTGTCTATATTTAAACCATCTTTAATAAGGATTGGTTCTACACGTTGCAGAGGAGAGATACTACACTATTTCTGGGCAATCCGCATCTTATTAATTTGACAGGCTGCTTCTTGTCATGCAGACAAGAATTATTCTATTTTCAATGTCCTGTGCTATTTAGTAACACACTTGTCAGATCACTGTTCAATATGGGCAATCTGGTACTAAGAAAGATCCATATTATGTCAGCACATAAATTTTAATAAAATTGTGAAACTCACGGTGATGAAAGGTGCATCAACAGCAGAGTTGAGGCACAAAATACAAAAAATAGAGGAAACTCCCATGAGCCATTGCAATAATAGAAAGTATCAGCAATGCATCTTTAGTTTTTTCCAAATATAGATTCTGTTGTTCCTCCCCAGAGATGGCTTACTTGTGTGCATTGTTGGAAAGTGAAACAAGCACACTGCTGTGGAGGTTAGATAGCTATACATAATATTCTTTACAAGTCACTGAAATCTATTTTGGCCAGAATGCACCCCACATGCATTTTAGTCAAGTGCAAACCAAGGCTTGAAACATTTGCATCAATTAGAGCTGAATTAATGCAAAAACAGAAGCTGGTCACAACAAAAAAACTCATCCATATTGGTTTGAGATCAGGTGTACCATTACTGAAACTGTGAACAAATAACCCCCCCCCCAAGTATTTTAAAAGTGAGCCTAAAGGTAAAGCAAAATATTTTCTATTTATATACTGTGTATAGTTTTGTAAGTCTGCAGCTGAACTGGATTTCTGGGTTGGATTTTGTTTATATTAATGACTTATGCTGGAGTACTATAAGTGGGCACATGGCACCAATGTAACTTACAACTGCAGTGTACAGTGACAATCTTACACAATCCTTTCTCCGATGTGCTATTGTTGCTTTTGTTGAAGTAAAACATTGATTCTCACCACAGAATTTATTGTGAACAGGTCCCTGATTTGCTTGTACAGCCAACTATTGAATATGGTAAATCCAAAAAATGTATGTGCCAACTAAAGATGATGTATTTAATACATGTGCTAATTAGGTTACCTACTTTTGGAACCATACATGTAAAGAAAAATCTTAAAAATATATATATAATAAATGATTCAATCCCATAAAGTTATGTTATTGTGTCTTTGTGCTGCAATCTCATTTTCTCACTCACCAACGCTCAGTTCTTAAAATCACTCTGAAAGATATCTACAACAGAAGTAAGGGAGTCCAATGTGTTTTATCAATATTTTATTACAATGAGCAACTAAAGTGTAAAAAAGGCTTAAAAGCATAAGATTGCTTCTTATTCAAAGGGTTTTGGAGTATCGTCGTTTTACTGAGTCTCTGTAAAACCGAAAGATCTTCTCTGATGCTTTTTGGCTGACTGCTATACACTGTTGAAGCTGCACAAAAGACATAAATGGCACAAAAGATTTTTAACACAACTCAGAGAGACATTAGTGAAAAACTACATCAGTCAACAATAACAGTATCTACTGACCTCGTAAACTGAAAATGAACCTCTTGTTGATGACATCAATACTTTATGGTCTGTGCTGTCAATGGCAAACGTAAGTATTGCTCTACATTCCTAAAAAATCCCAGACAAGAACAAGTTATTATTGACCAATGTCAGTATATTTTTAGAATATTATAGTTAAAAGACGTTAAATTTATACCATAACACAGTATGTGATACATTGCAGGCTATAAATATAGTTAAGATAACACAAATTCACCTTTTCCTGAGTAGCAGTGGGATCTGTGATGATTTGACCGTCGGAGCCAATGGCACAGGTCACGCCACAGAAGAGACAGCTCATAGGCAGACCTGCATCCATTAGAGCCATGCAGGCAGCATTCAGTGAACAGGACAGGAGCTAGGGTTCAGCTTAAGGAAGCATACACATCAACTGGCTTTATCACAACGACCCCAAAACAAACAGGTTTAATTAAGGATACTGAGCCATTGTCGTGTAACACCTGAAGAATAAGGGTGAGTGAAGAGCGAGGATGAAGGAAAGACAGTAAAGACGCCTCACATGTCTCTCGCACACACTGCTCTTGTGATCGTTCCCTTACACCTAAAACACAAGAAAATTCACAGTGGTGGTGGCATATTTACATTGTGCTTTGTACCCAGTCAATATACTGCTTTAGACTGAATAAAACTACTCAAACCAAAAGCTATTCCAGGTTTTATTAATGTTATTTTGAAAACTTACTGGGCAGGCCAACTTTGGGTTGTATGAGGACTTCCAGTGTAGCACGATCATATATTTCCTTGCTGACTTTGACCTCTGCTGGGCCATACACTCCAGCCAGCACGCTTGTGTCTCCTAAAGATAAACAACCAGAGCATTATCCATTACAGAGTCAGTCAGGAAGCGGTAATATTTCCCACCCAGTATTGTGAAAAACACATGTCTGAGCATAAGGCATGAGTGTAGTCATACTTAAATGTTTGAATTAATGATAAGTTCTTTGTTAAGCACTAGGTACATTTACACTGGGCAAAACGTAGGCGTACAGCTTGTTAAAACCATGGAGATATTATAAGTTCACGTACTAATAGCGCCCTCTCATGGCCATCTTGTTGCTGAAGAAAAATAAAAAGCCGCAATTGCAATGTTGTTAGATGCCTGAATATAGAAATTTGTTGATGTATGTGCCTCCAACACGCACACCTGTCTGAATGAGTTAGATTGAATTGACTGTTAAATTGATATGGACTAAAATGGCATTTAATAAACATGTATGTACTGTACATGCTACCCGACAAACCTAAAAACCAAAATGACTGACATTAGTTTTTGAGAGACTGCTTGGTGTGAGAGAGGTTGAAGAAGTATGCAGTTTCCAAATGAGACGGAGCAGTACGAAAGTGTACAGTCTAGCCTGAAATCAGAGTAACTCTGACTCTTCCCCAAAATTACAAACCCTTGAAATTTTTACCTTGAGTGAATGAAGCTGAGCCGTCTGGTCGTGATAGCAAACTTTGTTCACAACCAAACTCTCTCAAAGAAACATATGTGGTACCGCACACCTCCATCGTGGTTTGATTGATGCCTAGTTGCTTGTCGCACGCAAATGACGTAACGTGTTTAGGAGACGTAGGCTTTTTTTCTTTCGTTGAATTAATTTACACGACAATATTTTTAACAGTTTTATGTATAGGCTGATCATTTTTATCATTTGTACATCTTAAATTAGAACAAATACATGATGTCTGGTTGTGTTTCCTACCCGTGCATTACTCTGAAGGGCAAACCGGATGTCATCCTTGAATTTCTATCTATGGTCCTTGTGCACATTTTCAGCCGTGGTTAGCATTGAGGATAAAAGACCAATTTCAGTCTACAGACGCCGCGTGTATGCTGTAAACGTACTTATATATAACCATACTAGTGTTGTTGATTGCAACAGTGCACTGTACGGTTCCTACCTGTGTGTCCAACATGAATAAGATGTATGGACTGTGTATCCGTGCTGCTCGACAAACAGCTCGACCTAAATCATACAGGCTGCTTCAGAGAAGAGGAATCAGATTATCCGTAAGTAAACTGGATTCTGTAATTCAAAATGTCTTTATCTTGGTACCAATAACAATACGTCAACAACCAACAAGGACTTCAAAGGACGCTTTGACTTTAGGGGCCATTGTTGGCGTTTATTCTAGATTAACACATAGATGGACATGATTCATCATAAAAGGCACGGTTATCTGAATTTGATTACAAATATAACATTGTAAGTCAGCATTTGGTTAAATTATGCCCTTGCAAATGCACCAGGATTTCAGATATCGCGTGAATGTAGAAAAATCCCAGGTCCGTATGGTTAAATACCGCGATACTCGGTAAGAAGTCTAAACAGGGCAACAACCTTCCAAAAATTTACGTGTTGTGGCCGTCAGATTTGACAATGCGAATGCCAAAGAGAAAGAAAATTGACACAAATCTAAGGTAATAATGTTGTCATAGTTGTCATTTTATCTAAAGTTTGTTGTGGGTACTGAAGAAAGCCCATGTGCTATTGGCCAGTCAAAGGGGCGTGAACTATGTATTTCCGCCCTGAAGGCTTTCTAATGTTTGGGTTCAGATGATTCAGATGAAGAATTATAAAAAATGAAACAATGCTCACATATTATAAACATATAATATATCCATTATGTCCGGCTTATAGGAAAAAAAGTAGACATTTCTTTACCATTACCGATTTACTGTGGTTTATTTTACTGTTATAAAATAATAGAAAATTTGATCTTGAAAAATATTTGTAGAATTATCAAATTTGAACGTTTTTCCATAAATGCATGCCGAGGTAAACTAGAACTGACCGAACAAGCATTGTTTTCCATGTTAAACAATGTGCTGACTGAAGTATTCTTCAGAAATACTTAAAATGTCTCTGTCAAATTGTTACAGTTGGTCATAGCAAAGAGGAACACAAACATTTTGCCTTTTAAAAAATGCGTGCAAATCTTTCATTTGAAGGACAGGATTAATCTGTCTACTGGA
>JAVQKG010238974.1:0-20791 GCA_036025885.1 Hypseleotris bucephala
GTAAGACATCTTTTTTTTTTTTGCAAGATGACAACATTTTTGTTTTTTTACCACAGGACTGTTTGGTAAACTCTCAAATTCCAAACAATATTGCAGGTACTAAATGAATAAAATGTATATTGCCATAGCAGAATAAGTTTGAAAAATGTGATAAAAATGTTGTTATAATCACCCAGCCCTACTTGCAAGTTTTGAAACAAAAACAACACAACGCCTTGGTACTAAAAAATCTGAACCATTGTCTGCATTGTATTATCTTGACTTGCTCACAGCAGGTCTGTAAATGTGAAAGCCTTGTTAGCCCCTGGTCTGGCTGAGTAGCTGCATTACAGTGATGTGTTTTGTAGCTGGTCGTGTCGTTGCTCATTTATTGCACAGATCTTTACTGACAGTTTGTCATTTCCTCCAGTCAGGGATTTTCAGCATGAATGCCTGTGAAGAGGGCTTTGCCACCGGGGGCCGGGATGGATGTGTCCGGTTATGGGATCTCAACTTCAAACCAATTACGGTCATTGATCTCAGGGAAACAGACCAAGGTTATAAAGGTAATTTACAAATCAACACTTTTTTCATTTTAGATCAGCTAAAAAAGAATACCCATTAGCTACATTTCTGTTTTGGTTTTCAAAAGCTGAAAAAATACTGTATTGTTTTTATGGGTACCTAATATTTTGCTTGTTGCTATGTTCACAGGGCTGTCTGTACGTAGTGTATGTTGGCGAGGTGACCATATCCTCGTTGGCACACAGGACAGTGAGATTTTTGAGATAGTGGTCCACGATCGCAACAAGCCCTTTCTCATCATGCAGGGTCACTGTGAGGGAGAGCTTTGGGCGCTAGCTGTGCACCCGACCAAGCCCTTAGCAATGACAGGAAGTGACGATCGCTCTGTCAGGTAAAAATGCATTACTATCACCTAGGAAATTTGCCCCATATTTTATTTTTCAGCACTGGTTAGTTTATTATTAATTTAATTTATCTCTTATTATCTTGTTAAGATAATATGGTTTATTTTTTACATTTGGAAATAAATATGGCAAATATTATAACTTATTCAATGTATTTTTAGAATTATCTCTTTATGAGGGTTTATTTACCATTACACAATATGGCCAGTGTTTTTCTGTTAGAGTTCAGTAAAACATACTGGCAAATTAAAAAATATATAATTCTGGTTCGGATTGAGATCACTGTTCCATTCTAAAATATTATAGTAATTTTTTCATAACACAAAATGTTTGGGTGGAACTTTAATGATTTTGCTGGTTACTTTACATTTCTTTAATAAGAATAAGGTAGTAAGTGCATTCCAGCCCTTATTGTAATACAGTGTATAGAATTGGTCAAGGTCTTCTTCTTTCATAATAGTTTTTCTTCCCATCATTCTTCTCCGTTTGTAAACAGGATATGGAGCCTTATAGACCACGCACTAATAGCCCGCTGTAACATGGAGGAGCCTATCCGCTGTGCAGCTGTGAGCACTGACGGCATTCACTTGGCGCTGGGAATGAAAGATGGCTCCTTCACCGTCCTCCGAGTCAGGTGGGCTCACAAAAGGGCAAATGCGAAATTGCAGTTCCACGTGAATGACAGACAAAGACAAAGAGCTCAATTATTTCTACTGTTTCTCTTTTGAAAGCTTTGAATTGAAGCCATATTCATCTTTCCCCCCACAGAGATATGACAGAAGTGGTCCACATCAAGGATAGGAAAGAGGCGATTCACGAGCTGAAATACTCCCCCGATGGAACCCATTTGGCTGTTGGCTCCAATGATAATTCAGTGGACATCTATGGCGTAGTGCAAAGATATAAGAAAGTGGGCGAGTGCATTGGCTCTAACAGCTTTATTACGCACATGGACTGGTCTACGGACAGCAAGTACCTACAAACTAATGACGGCAGTGGCAGAAGGCTCTTCTATAGGATGCCAAGTAAATAAACATATTGATTTAATGTTTTTGTTTGTGATTTGATACGTGGAGTTCTGAGAAAAAAAATCTGTGTCTTTTGTTGAGGTGGGAAGGAGGTGACCAACAGGGACGAGCTGAAGCTGGTGCAGTGGGCATCGTGGACGTGTGTGCTGGGGCCTGAGGTCAATGGAATATGGCCCAAATATTCAGATATAAATGATATCAACTCTGTGGATGCCAACTTTAGTAATCAAATCTTAGTAACAGCAGATGATTATGGGCTTGTCAAACTATTACGATATCCGTGTATCAAGAAAGGTAACTCAATTTTGTATTGAATTAAAATAAATATAAGAGAAAATGGATGCAATGCCACTAACACATTTTTGCTATTTCAGGGGCAAAATGTAAAAAATATTTAGGTCATTCAGCACATATAACCAATGCCAGATGGTCACATGATTACCAGTGGGTCATAACTATTGGTGGTGCGGATCATTCTGTGTTTCAGTGGAAATTTATTCCCGAGAGAAAGTCAAAAGAGGCTCTGCATATAGCACCTCAAGGTAAGAACTAATTGAGTAATACTGCACACACTAATTTAATCACCAAATCTTTTACTTTAGTGTGTGATAATGATATTTGCTTTGAAAACTTCATGTGCTAAACCATGACAGTAATGTGCTAGACTGCTTCTTACTTTGTCTTTTTATCATGCACAATTATTTCTACAAAGGACTGCAAAGAAACGACCATCACATTAATTAAGATAAATCCAATAAAAATGTACGAAGCTTTGGAACCATAATTGCATTGTCATCTCTAAGTCATATTTCTCATAGAGACAGAGTGCAGCTGTGCTTTATGAGATGAAAGCCTGCACTAACTGTCTTTCCTTTTCATTTTCCTAATGGATATAGTGTGTTGCCGTCCTTGGCTGCAAGCTCTTGTGGCCTCAACTTGGCACAGCCTCACTTTGCTGCTTCAGCATTTTTGTACATTTGTTTTGAGCAGTGTCACTGAAAAGTACAGCTGGCTGATAAATAGGAGGTGTCAGGGCGTAATTACATGACTACTCATATCTTCTGCTAACACAAGACTCCAAAGACACAGTATTGTTCCCATGAGGTCTGCAGTTATTTGTGATTCAGATATTAATGTGTGGTGTGCTGTTGTTTTTACAGAGACCTTGGCTGATTCAAACAGTGAAGAGTCAGACTCAGATCAGTCAGATGTACCTGAGATGGACTCAGAGATTGAACAGGAAACACAGCTCACGTATCGCAGACAGGTTTGTGACTACATTCAACATGTACATAATCCTATCTACACTAGACTGACATTACTACTACATTTCTACTACCCATAGGTGTATAAGGAAGATCTACCTCAGCTCAAAGAGCAGTCCAAAGAGAAGCATCGAGCGCTGCCAATGAAGAAGAGAGAGAGGGCACCAGGGAGTGGAGTGAAGCTACACTTTATTCATGGGTAGGCTCACTTACCACTTTCTGTTGTCCTACAAAATAAACCGTTAATAATAAGCTATAGAATTAATGCTAAAAGATGGTGGCTAGTTTTTGTAATCTGTGTATTTATCCATGTGTTTGCAGCTACAGAGGCTATGATTGTAGGAGTAACCTATTTTACACTCAGACTGGAGAGATAGTTTACCATGTCGCTGCAGTTGGAGTTGTGTACAACCGACAGCAGAATACCCAGCGTTTTTACATGGGCCACAATGATGACATCCTCTGCCTGGCTATCCACCCGCTGAAAGACTTTGTAGCTACAGGACAGGTGAGTTTAGCACTTACTGTAATTTAAAGTTTTATGTTTTGATTCTCAATACAACAGTTACTTATAATGCATTATATGTTTGCAGGTTGGCAGAGATTCGTCTATCCACATATGGGACACAGAAACATTAAAAGCTATGTCAGTATTAAAGGGTTTCCACCAAATTGGAGTGTGTGCCTTGGACTTTTCAGGTATTTTTTTTTTCAAGTTTTAATTCACAAAAATCCTCCTATCTAGCACAAATTCTGCTGCCTTGTAGCTTGAAGCAGTCAGACAGTTTCATGTTAAATCTGCTAATTGGCTCCAGGTAGACTAGTGTGAAATGTGTCAGAGAATCACATCAAACCCAGGATGCTTTCATGTTTTCTAACAACTTTGACTGAACCAAAGCAGAAGCTGGCTCTAACTGCACTCAATCATTTTTTTCTGGTTTTCTCTCCACAGCGGATGGCAAGCGGCTGGCCTCGGTGGGGCTGGATGACAATCACACCATTGTACTGTGGGACTGGAGGAAAGGGGAGAAGCTATCGGCAATGAGGTTTGTAAAGAGATGTTTCACTGTGTACATGCTTGCTGAATACAGGCTTTTGATATCTGATAGCCAAGTTTTGTAGGACAGTTGTTCCTTCACTTTAAATATGCACACTTAGAGACTGAGGTTAAATTGAGGCCACTTGGCTGTGCAGTGTTGACAGCATGATGGATGGTAAGACAGAAAGGGAATTACCTTTTAGATCACAAAGCTACTCTGCTGCAAATTGGCAGATAACGCTGTGGCTAATTCATTAAAAACAAAAATGTATTTAAATTTAGTCCTAAAATAAAAAAAAATGTTGCTTGAAATCTATCTGACCCTGTTCTAGGATGTAAAGTAGGTTGTCTGTAGTCTGCAGAGGCCAGGGGTGGGACTAGAACAAAACTCCACTACTATTGGTCAAAGTGTAACCTACAAAGTCTGATCAAGTTGCTGGAGAATAATTATTATGACAGATAACCCACATCATAGAACAAGCTCAGATAAAGCATTCCCTAGCATTTTTTACATTTTTTTTATTTTAGGAAACCTACGGACTGCACCTTTAAGTCTGTGAGATAAAGCAGAGTATCGTTTATGTGTGGCAGTTCTTACATAATGCTGAGATCTTGTGGGACAGACTAGCTATACTCCCAGACAATGATGCAGATGATCACCGTATCTATAGGACATAAATGATTCATGTGAACAGATATGAGGCACACGTAGCCGGCTTGTATATTTCATGCAAGTGTATTACATTACCCAACATGCACTATGAATTGCTGCATTGCTTATGAGATTTAATTTTACAGCAGGTAAAATTATGTAGCCCAGATCAGAAGAAGAAAATGTCCTCCAAATATCCCTTGTGTTTCTGCTTGACTGATGTTTATATTTAGTTTGGACTCAGGTCAACATGCCTCTGGCTATTTCTGCAGCAAATTGTTTTTCCTACTTGTATGTTTGGTGGTGTGTACTGTAGCTTGGAGTCAAATTAGATAGTGTGGCCCAAGCTGGGTAATATTCTGTAACGAGGTGGCTGAAAGAAAACAGGAGCTGAGTCACCATCAATAGGAAAAGAAATCTTATTGTGGCTCATTAGTTTAAACATTCATTCTTACCTCTGCAGAAAACAAACACAAAACAAAAATAATTTTCGATTCTGTCCATTGGTTTGTTTGTTGGGAACTCTCTAGAGCCCAGAATGTATGTGTACTACTCCAAGAAAGGTGTTATTATTAGCACCATAACTCAATAAAAATAACTCGATGTAGATTACCTTGATAGATTTCTGCTCTTTAAATCCTTCATTTTTCTAAGCATAAAGTAATCATATACTGTATAATGATGTGTATGTGGGCTTTTTTAGGGGAAGCAAAGACAAGATATTTGTTGTGAAAATAAATCCCTACCTGCCTGACAAACTCATCACCGCTGGCGTGAAGCATATGAAGTTTTGGCATAAAGCAGGTAAGACCTACGGATACACAGTGTATTTTTATTGTCTCGCACAGACACTAACAAGCACAGCCCTGGCTTTGCTATGACACTTGTTGGTGCGGGTTGAGCTGAATGGGTGGTTCTCTCCTACAGGTGGCGGTTTAATTGGGCGCAAGGGGAACATGGGGAAGACTGAGACCATGATGTGCGCTGTGTACGGCTGGTCCGAGGAGATGGTCTTTTCGGGGACGTGCTGTGGAGACATTTGCATTTGGAGAGACATGTTTCTGATGAAAACTGTCAAGGCTCACGACGGCCCTGTCTTCAGCATGCACGCCCTAGAAAAGGTACCGCATTATTGTATAGTACATTCACTGGCCACTTTATTAGGTAGACTTTGTATCTAATGAAGTGGCACCCGCTTGAATTTGTTTATCTTAGCTGCTGCCTCTATATTAACATTTCATCAACATTCCATTTTCACCTAGGAATTGCCACTCACTGGATTTTGTATCTTTGTAAATTCTCTGCAAACTCTAGACATAAGTTAAAACATCATGGTCCAGATGGCTGCAACAATCAAGTGACTTAAACTGACTTTTATTTCTATTTTGATGCAGGTCTGAATTGAACATATGTGCATGTACTACAGTAAATGTCATACACTGATTAGCTATTGGAGTTCTCGTAAATAGGTCTACCAAATAATGTGACCTGTGGTGGTGAATTGTAATTTTTTGTATATATTGTATTTTGTTTGTAAAATATCCTGTCCTCTCAATGACAGGTTTAATCAGTATAAAAGTCATTGAGGCTATAATGGTGTCAATATACTCTCCCTGTAGGGATTTGTGACAGGAGGAAAGGACGGTATTGTTGCTTTGTGGGACGACACCTTTGAGAGATGCCTAAAGACGTATGCCATCAAGAGGGCAGTCCTGGCTCCAGGCTCTAAAGGTAAAAAGGTCACACTGTCATTTTGTCCTCATTCAGGCAGTGGTATTTTTCCCTGAGATGCATGTAATGTTTTAGTTAAAGTATGTGTCCTGTGTGACTATCTCTGCAGGGTTGCTTTTGGAAGATAACCCATCTATACGTGCCATATCCCTGGGCCATGGACACATCTTAGTGGGGACAAAAAATGGAGAGATTCTGGAGGTGGACAAAAGTGGCCCCATTACTTTGCTAGTCCAGGTAAGGATTTTTAAAATAAACTGCAAAACCTCTCAGGAAAGTAATCATATAGCAAAAACCCAATATTACAGTTAGTGCCTCCAACACATTAGGTACATGGTTATACTTTGCAAAAAAAATAAAAAAATAAAAAAGCTATGGTGGTATAATGACCTGGTTTATTGGCAAAAACCAAATCCAAACCAGCCTTGCCTATGAAAGTGATTATACTGTATTACACCACCGCTGTTTATTACACTAACTTTCATGAATCAAACAGGGCAAGGCAATAAATAGTGATGAATTGCTGCCACTAAATGAGAGATTGTTAATTTAGTTAAGTGGTCCTGCTGTGTCTAGCCGCGCCCCCTGATATTAGGTAGACAGGGCGAATGGAATTGAGTGCCCTTTTGCAAAAGCTAAACAGGCCCATTGTGATGGATCAGATTAGATCAGTTCGGGACAACATGCAAAAGGTTTGGCTCAATTATCTCTAGATGTGAGTTTCCTTGCTGCTATTATCTGGTAATTGTGATATGGTGATATGTTTGTGTCCTCAGGGTCACATGGAGGGCGAAGTGTGGGGCCTGGCCACTCATCCCCATCTCCCACTCTGTGCCACAGTCAGCGATGACAAAACCCTCCGCATATGGGACCTGTCCCCCAGCCACTGCATGCTGGCCGTACGCAAGCTCAGGAAAGGTGAGTCAGCAGCAAGAGAACAACTAATAGATTGTACAGATTTAAAGCTGCACTACCTGATTTATTTTCCTTTTAATTGAAAGAAAGAGGGCTTTATTATAAGGGGTTTTGTCTTAATCAATCACATGCTTCTATGGGACAGGATATTTCATACATACATTATTTACCCAGAACTAGGAATAATATGAAGGAGCTAACAATTTGATTTCAAATTAACAGCTTATTTACAGCTATTTTTAATGTCAAAGAATTAAAAGCCAACATCAGACTGCTGTTTGTTATTCTCATCCCTCCTGGTTTGTGTGAGATTGTCCTAGGAAAGGAGGGAGTGCCTCATTCAAACTTAAAGTTTCACAATATCCGTTGTGCAGCTTTAATAAAACAGTATCTTGTTGTGCACACAGGGGGCCGCTGCTGCTGCTTCTCCCCTGATGGAAAAGCCTTGGCTGTGGGTCTCAACGACGGCAGCTTCCTCATCGTGAATGCAGACACCCTGGAGGACCTGGTGTCCTTCCACCACCGCAAGGACATTATCACTGAAATCAGATTCTCACCAGGTACTGTTTACTGCTTTTACTTTACAAATTTAACATGGATTTTAAGAGGTGTAGAGCACATGTTACCTCACTGTGTGTCTCCCACTGTGAATCATTGAGGCTTAGCTGTAGACCTGACCCACATTGGTGGCTTTCTGTAATAAGGCCAGCCTGATAGAGTGTAAGAAATGAATAGCAAACGGTGGAGAAGCCAAAGTGACAGCAAAAAACTAAACTCTTCTGCTTAACCTTAATCCTCAGTGCAACAGATCTAGTCTCTCAACATAAGACTTTTCATTCCTTGAAATCTGTATCTCAAGAGCCACTGTGTTATCTCATGTGAACCTGCAGGATTATATACTTTAAGCAAACATATTTGTTGAGTTCTGATTTCACTCAAAATATCTGATTTAGGAGTTGGGAAGTATCTCACAGTAGCATCTGGAGACACCTTTGTGGATATTTACAATGTGATGAGCAGCAAACGGGTTGGAGTTTGTAAAGGATGCCTCAATTCTATCACCCATCTTGACTGGGATAAGAGAGGTAAACAGTCTTCAGATTCTCAAAGAAAAATTACATAAATGTGTTTCAAACTTTGGGCTTTTTCATTCACAGGAAAACTACTCCAAGTCAACACAAGTGCAAAGGAGCAGTTTTTCTTTGAAGCGCCTCGTGGAAAGAGACAGACTATCCCAGCTACAGAGGTGAGTGAAGAGAGCAACTATTGTTGCGTTTGTCCCAAATTTTCTCCTGGATATCAGTGAAGGCTCAGGGAGGGCAATAAAGCATTACCACGACCCACTTCACCAGTATAGGTCCAATTTTGGTAGTTTAGACAGTATTGTGTTGCATGTTCTTTTTAAACAAAGTGTCATTCAGAAGAAACCGTTTTACTCCCAACTCAAATAAGGATTTGTGTTTAAATGAGCATGTAGGCCTACTGTATGAGTGAGTATGTGTGTTGTTCATACGACACTGGGTGTTTCTCAATGTCAAGGAACCTTGCCTTGATGCCTTAGTTTTGCCTTGGTTGTCAAGGTGATGAAGCAATCCACGTCATCATCGCCCGCCAAGGCATTTCTCAAATGTCACCTAGGCACCTGTCCTCCGTTTAGCTAACATTTGGCTTGTCGCTGCGTGATTTATTCAGGAAGCGTTATTGGGACGAATAACGCTTCCTGTACAAATCGCTTCCTGAACAAATCACGCAGCGACATTGCCTTCCCTTGGTCAAAATTACCCACAATGCACCATAGCTGTTTTACCAACTCTATGGATATAACACAAAAATAGTAGCCTACATAAGACATATTTTAGCAAGTTCTACTACGATATTATGAAGCAGTAATGTAGTGTTTATTTAGATTTATAACCCCAATTTGTTGAAAGTTTTACTAGCTACTGTTAGCTGCTAGCGTTAGCCGTTAGCGTTAGCCGTTAGCTAGCGTGTTGCTATTTTTAAGCTAGCAAAACAAAAAACGTTTTTTTGTGTTCATGCTCATTAAAATACACAATTACATTTACAAAACATGCAACACTATAATCAACTGTTAGTTTTATTGATAACAGAAGACACTTTAGAGCTAAATTAATTCTTTTTGATAGAAGAAAATAACCATTTTAACAGAAAGATTGTCATATTTTCACTGGTTTGGTACAAAAGAAATACAGCAGCAGTTAAATATTTAAATAATTATTTATGGTGTAAAACTACTCTTAGACAATAAAACCAACTCTTTTATTTTAAACAGAAACACATTTGGAATGTTTCTAGAATTTATATTTTACTTTTATAGTGTTAACTACTTTATTGCTCATGCACTTGGTATAGTGTGTTCCAATTGTTTTTTGGACCAAGGAAGGACAGATGCCTTGTTACCATTGATAAACACCCAGTGTATCCTACTTGAAGCTAGGGCTTAGCAGTGAGTGATATGGTTAGAAATATAATATACCAGTTTTATTAAGCCAAGATCACAATTTCGTCATCACTTTAGTTTTTGATTAAAAAAATAAATAAACATAGTAAATCAAACAAACAACAAATGTCTTTAGCCAAATATTACATTTTCTATGCTTTTAAAATAACTTTATGACAGTACTCATTAAATAATGGATTTTTTGTGGGTGCTTTATTGTGATGTTATAAAATAACAATTCAAAATGTAAAAATGAATTATGCTTACAGAATAAAGAACAGGCCCATTCTGGTCCAATGAAATCAACAACACCCACCAAACAGAGAATGTACTGTGTCTGATCAACAGACAAAGGCTTCACAGAATGAAATGACACAGACAAATGGCATAAACACCCATTTACATCAACAATCAACATTATACTTGTTGGTGTCATATTCCATGAATTTAAGGTTGATCTGCAGGCTAAAATTAGCCTTGGCCAAATGTCCATGTAGGGAATA
The DNA here is from genome assembly GCA_036025885.1 of Hypseleotris bucephala. Classification (NCBI taxonomy): domain Eukaryota; kingdom Metazoa; phylum Chordata; class Actinopteri; order Gobiiformes; family Eleotridae; genus Hypseleotris; species Hypseleotris bucephala. Next base: position 10,503 of record JAVQKG010238974.1, read on the forward strand.
GGAGCATAATGAGGGTTTAACTAGGTGTAAAACAAGACAGTAGCTTGCATTAAAGAGAGCATTAAAAAAATAGCCCAGAATGAAAGCAAGGAGACAAGAATGGGCTTATCTTTGCAACAGGAAATGCAGTGTTTGTTATGGGTAGGGGATTCAGTGACATCATGTGACAATCATAGATGACTATTTCCTGTTTCCCATCTCCCATGCATTCACTAGAATGGACAACAGCATTGACCATCTTAAGATACATAATAGAAAAAAAAAACACGATTGCAGCAAGCTAGGAATTTAGTCACTCCTCTCACAACAGACCTGCTAAAACCTGAACAGCACAAATGTTATTTCCTCCTGAGGTTGGGACGAAATACAATGGCTGCTCTTTCCCTTCTCCTGACACAGCATTTACATGCTTAAGGAATGTGCACACAACATGCACAATCTCAGCTGTATCACTGATGGGGTGATGACAGAATATAGATTTTTTTTCAATGACTAAATCTACTGGGAAATGCATTTTCTGGTGGGAGTGGCAGATAAACACATGTGGTGCAAAGACAGACAGACAAAAGAAGGAAAGCAGAGATGAGCAGACAGAACGCTTATGAAAGACCCCCGAGCAAACGGTTTTCACAGTAAGCAGAAATTACAGTTACAGACGGAGAGATGGCCACATACAAAGAATCCCTGTCTCATAAACCCACCCAGGCTGAGAGACATGAGGAGAGGGAGGGACACCATCTGAGCATGTTTACCAGAAAAGTACATGAAACTGATACAAGCATGACTCCCCAAGATCTTGCTTGTTATTGTAGCCTCGGCCTAACTGTGCTGTACCCCCTAACCTCTGAACTCCCTGTGAAGTTAGCCATAAGGAATTCAGTCTTGTTTTACACATGCTTGTTCTTGCAATTGAATTAAAGAGCTAAACGTAGAACTGAGGACAACCAAGACAATCAAACTCAGAGACATCTTGTCTACATTCCAACATAATTCTCAAAATTCAATTTTCACCAGACAATGCACCACCTATTCTTTAAAGAGAAGTTTGTGGTGAAATCTAATCATATGAAGTTGTAATTAACAATACAGCACTTTTCTGTAGCATTTAAATTAAATTCATGTGGCATTTATGGCAGTACTGAAATTGAATAAGTTGGAAATTTAGACACTTGAAGACACACACAAATAATTTTATGGCTGGCATAATTTAAAATTCTTTCACCATTTTTGTCTAGAGACATCCAAAAATATAAACATGTGATTATACTGTATGGATATGGAGCCACTTTCAGCATACATTAGACACACAATAAGACTCCCATAGGGACTTATGAGGTCAGATGTGCAGCTGTGGACTGTGAGTGAAGCCTGGTCTCAGTGGGAAATGGTACAGACAAGAATTGCTGGTCTACCTTACACTTCGAACAGGATATTGCATTATAATGAATGTGTAAAACCCGTAAGTCTATGTTGATGTCTAGAATGACAATACATTTAGGGAGTACAGTAAATAGGTTATTAAAAATATTTAGTTTACCTGCAAACTGAGAGCAATCTGACGGATGTACATCATATTCAGGTCTTCAAGTATCCATAGTTTTTCCTCCATGTCTGCAAACTTATCCAGTGGCATCCTTTTGGGAAGAAATCCCTGTTGTTGTCTTTCTTTTACTTGGAAAATGCGTTAAGTAAACTAACCCACAGGTACTGCTTCGATAAACAACATTGTGACAACCTTTAAAAGCGTGCGCTCAGGTTGAGCGTAATCGTTCGACTCAGCCCCTAAACTCCACAATAAGTTTAGTTGTTGAATATCCAAAGCAGGCAGAAGTGAATGACAGCATGAGCTCCACGCACTGGAGTACCCCTAACCATAAAACTCCTTTACAAGGCGTATTCTTCTTCTACGGACTCTTGTTCTCCAACTTCTTCTTCTACGCTACTTTTCTCCGGGTAACAAAGCTGCTCTGAAACACCCACAGAGAACTCCCAGAGGCAGCTGCAAAATAATAGTCATTTAAAGCACACTTGTGCTCTTTGTGTCCCCGTGTCCCGTCTGTGCTGTGTGTATGACAAGAGACCCCTCCACAAAAGGGCATCGCCTCTGCGGGTGTGAGCGAGTCAGCGCGACACAAGAAGTCCACTGTGCGCTCCCCCGGCGCTCCTTTACGCAGTACGGAATTAACCCCTACGTTGCGCTTCTGCAATTGATAATGAACTAGGCTATATAAAAAGAAAAGGCAGAAAATAAACCAGACTGCGAGATACCACGCCCCACGCCCCTTTGGATAAATAAACAGCAGATGCCGCGCAGCCACACAACCATTACAGGATGAGGCTTTATTCTTTGACTTTTTTACCATTGACTCAGCTTCAACCACATCAAGCGATCGAGAATAGATAAGAGTGAAAGTAAACGACCAGACTTGTAAACTAACAGCAGACAACGAAATACTTGCTATATTTAGCCTAGGCTATATAGCATACTGTAAGAAGAGTAGGCTAATTGCAACTTTTAATTAGGGAGTGGCTAAAATGTTAAAGTTTGAAATTAAAGAATCATTTCTATAAGTTGCTGGCTGCAAGTGAATCCAAACGAGTCTCTGAATAGATAGGTTACCATAGCCTACAGTATGACTACCCAGTCATATGATAAACATTCCTTAATGGAGCATAATGCATCCGGAGCTATTATATGAACATAAATTATTTATTAGCCTATAGTAACTCTATACTGAGGAAACACTGTAAAAGGTCACACAAGATTCTGATGAGTCATTAACTTATCATATTCTCTAAACTGAACAAAGATAAAAAAAATGTATGCAAAAAACAGACATTTTATAAGCATTGTTTACTTTTCACCGCAGGACATTTGGCACCAAACACACTTTCATATGCACATTATGCCCATATGGTACTTCACACAGGTCCTTAAAACAACTAAATGCGAAAAAAAACTAAAGAACTGTAGAAGTAGCCCAGGGAAAATCCCTCATGGTAAGGACATATGTGTAGCTAAAATGTTCACAAAGAAAAGAGAAGGGAAACTCAAAGGATGAAAGTAACCATTACGGTAGGCTATACATAATGCCCATGAATGACACTGAACCCCAAAACACTAGAACCTTTTCCAAAGGGAGTTGACACAACTAAAAAGTCACACTAATTCTTTAATGCCACTTAATCTACTATGTGTAGCCTTAATGTCATGGAAGATGTGCCTCCTCAATGTTCTACACAAAAAAGAACCCGCATAAGTCTCATTGCTATCATATGCCAGCGGATGACATCTTTTGAATACTTCCTGAACAAAAACAGACAGAAAATGTTATGTGAATGACAGGGCATTGTTGGGCTATACTAAGGACAAGGACAAGTCAGATATGCAGTTACAGAAGATTAGCAAAAAGACCTTGCGGGTTTAGGATTTTTGTTGATAAATGGTATTTATCTACTAATGCGCTGGGAGATTATCAGGTAAAAGCCTTGTAAAGATGAGATTTTTGCTAGATTTTTGTAGAATAAGAAAAACATAAAACAAAATTGACCAAACAGAATCTGGGATCAAAACAATCACATGTCACAAACGTTAGCTTTCCTATATTTTCTATTGTTGGGCTCCTTATAATTCTTTTTCCTGTTAGGATGTGAGGAAGAATATACGCATTGACAACTTCCTGTCCATGTACACCTAATCGGCTGGAGGAAGTACAGGGGGGTCATGCTGCTGAGTCAGTGTGTCCGGAGAGAAGATATTAAAACAGTATGATATTTATACTTTCATTGTTGATGGTAAAGGAAATAATTTTCAAATTGTACTGTCTTTCTTTTTTCATCAGTTTGTTATAAAATGATAAAAAATATCAAGCTAATAAATAATGGAAATGTCACAGAATAAACATTGTTAACTTAAGGGATAAAATGTCTTTGTAATTCTTCTTTTCTGATTTACAAAACAAACTGACCTTTTTCAATTTGAAGGTGTAAACTATTAACATTTCCACAACAAATGCAGATTATAATCAGAAAAAATACCCATGCCCCATTCAGATAGCAGCACCATCTATTTCATCTACAGTGGGACCGAAATGTTATGCTGTAATCGAAGCGTGGCAGTAACTCAAGGCTCAGAGTTGCAAAAACCACACCACAACAAAGAGGTCTGAGCACCCCACCCGGGCTGCTTTTGAAAAACCTACATTTAGACACAAACATATAAAAGCCCAAGGATAAACATGTCCCCAACCGATACAACCAAAAAGTGGAATCCAAAAAGTCACAAAGTTAGCTAAGTTGATCAACATCTTCCTGATTGTGGGTTGAGAAAATGCTCAATGTTTTTGTTTCAAGCTGATGTTGAGTATTTGTACAAGTATTTGTCTTTCCAAGTATTAAGTGTAAGTTTTAAATATTGGTGGTAAAAGACTAAACCAGCATAACCAGCTCCAAACAATGTCTAAATAAGGTCTTAGGACTCAAAGGCAAATAAAAAGGCCAAGTACCACCAGTGATACCCCTACCACGGTTTGAGAACCATTGGTGCCTAACTAGATGCTTTGGAAGGTTAGTGCTATCTTACCAAGACTTAACACTAAATATGAGTAAATGTCTGTTACACAAATGTCGTAGCACAATGGGTCACATCTGTTTGCGTCGATAACATTGGTGCATGACTATGTGAGAGGCCAGACAGAAAAATCCCCTCAGGAGTTCAGCTTCACTTACACAACACATGCAGACAGACACACAGGCACACAATAATGACTCTGTAAATCTTATCAACACACTGCCTAGTTATTAGCTGGATCAGTTTCAGTTGATGACCAAACCTCTGCTCCAACAATGATGTGATGTCATCTTGTGCTTACCAAATGATAAAGACTTGAGTCAGGTTAAAAATCAAGACAAGGACCACCTGTTTTGAAATTCCAACAGTGTGATTATAATTATGTAGCCTGTCTTACAAATAGACAGAAACAGCAATAAAACACATTTTAAAATCATAGGAATACACAATGTACTATAGTCATAAACAATGACTACTTTTCAATACAATCTCAGTCAAAAGTCAGACATAGCCCTATGCTTAGCTCCACCAATCACAGCTGTCTACAGTGTTTCATAAGAAGAAGGAAGCAGTTGAGTGAAACAGACTGAGCCATTCATCTTAATGAGTCCTACCCTCTAGGCATCAGATCATACCTCATGTGCTTTACAAATCTGTAAAATTAAAAGGCAATGTCATCTTGGTCTATTACTAATGATGAATGCTCTTTGAAAAGTACAGACAAGTCATAATAGTGCTTAATAAGGTGAACACCAAATGCTTAAAGGACAGGTGAAACAGAGGTGGATCTGCTGCAGAGCTTCAGTGAAGGCTCTGAAATGGAGCAGTGGCGCCCTCTGCAGGACAATATTAATATTGTAGCAAAGTGCACATTTTAATCCAGATGACAGAAAAAATACAGATGGTGTGTGTCCATATTTAATTAAAATAAATAAACAAGAGAATTATTTGTGCTCTGTTGTCCGTATAATCATAATAAACTTAAAGCCCCAAACAAAACCCTTTGTTTAATTAAAACATGAAATGCTTTTATGTCTCATGTCAGCCAGACCAATAAATGTCTTTTGTAGCTGTAATGTTTGGTTTATAGGTCTGAGTCTGTAAAATGCATTTCTAAACATTTCAAACCAACATCTGCAGAAGCAATAACTGCTGTGCCTCTGCAGAGAAAGCACATGCGGAGCATTTCTCAAGATGCCAGGCTGAACAGGTAAAAGCTATGCAAAATGCAGCACTATACAAAGATTTTAGAGGTGTGTAGGTTATATCATGTCACTTTATAATGCACCCTTTATTTGATATATTTTTGCATACTGTATATCATCTACAACTGTCAAGCTCCTCTAAAACAGATTTTTACAACCTGAAAGAATGAAAGCATTGGAACATTTTACATGTTTTATAGTTATCTTCATCTTGCCTCTTCTGGGTATAGAATCATGAAGGTAGTAAAAGTACAGAACATAGAAATGCATCTCATTTAAGAAAAGTAAACAACATTAAATGTTTGCATAAGTGATTTTCAGTGTATGAGCTGCTAAAATGTTCACATTACCTGAAAGAAGGATGACTTGCAATCATTTAGAAAAGCAATTATGTACAACATAATTGCTGAGGTGGCAGGAATGACACACAAGTACAAGGCGATGTGACACCAGCGTCTGCCACAGGGCGGGTAAACAAACACATTAAAACAGTGGCGCACTGGCAGGGACGGGTACACTGTGCTGTAATGCCAGACTCACATAATAGAGCCATCTGCGCTCATAAAGTCAAACACCTGCTTGGCATCATCAAAACACAGAGCAACATCAGTGGTGCTTGTGTTCTATTTGGGTGCACTCTTCAACATGATAGCCGACAATGATCTGGCCAGACCAGACTTAATAAGGTACTTCTGTGACCTACTATCATTGCAATTATATTAATTTTAGACATGATGTAAGTACAGTGACCACTTTATAGGTTTACCTATACAACTGCAAACTCAGAGATTCAAGAGACTCTGAGTAGGCAAAATTGTGAAGTAGGCTTGTGTGTAACCGATGACCATCTCTGAAGTTTACAGAGAATAAACTAAAAAAAGGAAAATATATAGTAAGGTATATTGGAATTTGGAAGTTACTATTAGGTACAAAGTTTATCAAAGTGACGAGTTCAGTTATTGCAGGGATGAATTAACACAACTGACCTAATCAGTGCAGGAACAGACATGTAGTAAAATCGCATCACAACCACAAACATTGCACATTGCTAAACATTCCTTACCACTATTCACTCCTGTGCATTTCTTTGAACAAAAGACACCCTCTATGCCACTTTCTCACTGTCCCAAACTTGTGTCCACCTCTGACCTGTTTAGCTACATGTTTGAACAGTTACAAATTGAGAAATACAAAGTAAAAACTGTGCACATATTTCTGAATGCATTCCTGTCTTTTCAACATGGACACAGCGTGTATCATATTTCTGGGTCCCCTGTGATAGGCCTGAGTGCCCTACAACTGTCCCAAACTGTAAATAACACCACTGGAATCTGGGTGTCTTTGTGAGTGAATGAGTGATTTTCAGTAAATGTTTAACAGAGCAGCACTCAGGGGTGCACTGTTCCTTCAGAGAGGACTTGTGTTTTAATATATGGCATTTGGTGATCTATGGGTCAGTGTTGGAGGCTTTGATGCAGTTAGGTTTGTTTTAGGATGGTTCTAGCCCCCTAAAATGTTCCCAAGCTCCCTGAAAGTAAGTCATAGTATTAACCAGGGCTACAGCAGGCTAAGGTCAGACTAAACTAGAGATGGACAATAACGCAGGTAAAAAGCAGTGCCAAACTAGGCTAAACGGTTACTGTAAACAGAGACTAAAGCCTAGAACTAAACCAAAGCAAACCCAGGACTAATCTAGGAAGTATTAAGCAAAATGTGTTTTTACTGACTGTCGAGAAAATAAAGAAATTAATAAAGATTAGAAAGGTCTGTGTTTATTAAAATGTAATATAGAATATTCTGGATCAGGAAAGTGGGTTAGTAAGTACTATGAACAACAGAAAAAAAAGCCCTATTTCCTGCATTACCAGGGGAGCTGTGCCTCAAATAAGTGGTGTGGCCCACATAGCATGGCTCCCCTGAGAACAAGAGGTACAGTAGTAAATACATTAGGATTAGGTCCCTGAGACAATAAAGGCAAATGCTCACCAAATGAACAAGACTGTGGCATGTTTTTTTGTACAGTCTATACCATGTTTTCAAGTGCTTTATAACAAGTCTACTATTCACTCCGCAGTCACACACTGGTGGAGGTAAGCTAGGGTGCTCACTCAGTCCCTTAGTTGATTAATCGGTCAACTAATATTAGTCAATTAGTAACATTTTCTCTGCGTAAGTAAAGCTGGTCTAGTTTATTTATTTGATATCTTTATTTTTCCTTTTTTTTTAAGATAGCAGTAGTCTTTAGGTAGACATGTAGGTATATAATACATTTACAGTCAACTTTTCTTCAATCAATTTAACACCACTGGTTTGTGTTACAGTCTGTAAATTACAATACTGCCTTAGTTGTTTAATCATTCTATTTACTTTAATAATCTAACAATTTCTTTAGACAACTACAGCCCTACTTTATAGCTTCAGATGCTCTGGGGCTGACAGAAACATGACAGACATACTGTGCCTATCGCCACCAAACCCAAAATCACTAACATAGGAAGGATGGTAAAGTAGGACTCAACAGTAGCATGCATATGTTCCAGTGAGAATACTGAATTGGAATGAAAAAAAAAATCAGTTCAAGGGTGTACAAGTCTGTGTTCTCCTGTTCTAAAGTCCATTTGACTAGCCAAGGTTGTGAGTGAATGAGACAGACCAATGATGCATGCTTGACTCCTCCCGTCTGTGAGAGAGGAAAAGTATCCAGCCATTACACCACTGTCATCTGTCTGACCCAGCCACTGCTAAATGGTACAACGAACATGACATAACATTGTGTACAAAGTCTGCTTGTATCACAGAAAGCAACTTAGTCACTGACTGTAGAGAGGTCTGTGTGTGCAGATGACTAATAATGTCTCTCAACACTTGTATTCCCTATTAAGGAAGAATCATTTCCCAAAAGGATATGTGTACATGTGCAAACTAGGAACTATTAGATGATTCATTTCCTGTCTTTAATCGATCACTACTCTCCTTCCCTGCATTAACACATGGTTTTATGCTTAATATTGCTGTAATAATATAAGTAACAGAAAATTGCAAAATACAGATGACCCAAGGCTTTGAGCACATGTTCCAGTGAACTGCTTGGTCATCACAAAAAACCATGTGGTCTAATGTGTTGTCGGTTGGTTTGTAGAACTGCTGGAGGACGGCCATCTGTTGAAATGAGCAATTTAAAAAATACAGAGAAATATTCCTACAAAAATCAATAAATAACTATGACCACCATGCCTAAATCCAGACATACTGTACAAGTCAGACAGTAAATTGATTTTTTGTTTTAAACTACAATATTTTATTGCATTTAGCAGTTATGTCAGTAGTCAAACAATGGAAAACATTGGGTTATTTTTCTGACAGATGAAACTATTTTAACTTATGCTTGTACTGAGGCTAAGTGAGAACAATGCTCCACAATGATGTATACATAAGCTAGTGCAGTGAAAAACATAGTGTGTAAAAAATATTTCTCTGCATACCAGAAAGCCTTCAAGCATAACTGTGCAGTGGTCCAGCTTTGTTTAAAAGAAGGAAGAGTTAGTTGAGGTAAATTTTACTCTGGCATCAGCCGTGCCCCTGCAGTGTTTAACATGCCAGAAAACCCTGAAGGCAAAGCATACACTCAATGGAGCCTATATTTAACCTCTACAGTCTATTCCCACAATAACACTGGAATATTGCACCTCTTTTTCCAAAATCATGCAAGTCTTCAAAAATTGGCAATCGCATTTGGGAACTCAGGGAGAGTGTATTTGTTTCAGCCCTGGGCCTCAGTCCTGGTTTGGGGCAACTGAGAAGTGATAGCCCATTGTTCTCCAAGTACAGTGCTGCCTCAAGAGGAGACCATTTGGCATTCCTTGAAAACATGTCTTTCTCAGAGAGTTTATATTCTGAGGTGCTTCCTTTTGGCTGGAGCTACAGTTGTCCCAGCAACATCCATATGACCCCCAGTCTTTGGAGAGTGTGGGAAGTAAAGGGTTGCTTACACAAATGGGTTTAGTTGATCAGAGCCTGAGCCAGGACACATTAAACACTGGCAGAATCTGGTGAGAAGCTGCTGAACATGAGGCCTTTTAAAACCAAGGCTATCCTTTTGTGGACAATAAATTATGTGCTCCGAGCATATGGAGAAAACATAGCACTTACACTCACAAAATGCCAAAGAAAAGAGAGACAGTTGTACACTGGTTTACACAGATAACTATAATACAACACACAACATGTGAAATTGGTCTAAAATGTTTCATAGTTCAGACACATAGGGAGTACAGAGTTTGTTCTTAAAACATGCTGTCTTTATTGATCGCCTGTGAGCATACAGTGTATATGTGTCAAAACAAAAACAAACTTAACTAGACCCAGGCTGTCGTAAACGACAGCAAATGTATATTGGCCCCATGCGTCTGCGTCAACTGCTATAAGACCGACTGCCTTATGGCGGAGGAGGTGGTCGAAGTGTGCCTGCCATTCTGCGCCTACTGCTTCTTCTGACCACCACAATCATACAGGCA
>JAVQKG010238993.1:0-22916 GCA_036025885.1 Hypseleotris bucephala
TCCTAGCAATCATTCAACAGATACTCATGCCTGTAAATGCATTGTCATAGTAGCCTTGTGTACCCACGCTGCATGAGAAAATATTTGTGCTATATATCACTTAAGGCCAAGAATAACAATAATAATAATATTCAAAAAACAATCTCTTGTACAACATGATGATGTGACTCAATGTTTGCCTGCAGCCTTTACTAACCTCTTCTTTTCTCTTTATACAACAGGTGCAGAAACCCAACTATGTCTGAAAATACAAGCAGAGAACTAAATCTAAATATATCACAACCTGAGAGCGAGTAAAACAGAGCTGTAAACAGAATTTAAAAATACTGGGGCTCAAAAGGTTTTTATTACAGTGACTGAGGATGTGTCATTCTACCTAACTTTTCTGACTATTGTAGGCCGATGGAAACAGCCTCATAGACCTTAAATCAGGTGGTTCTGATTTAGACCTTATTTAGCCCTATTTTAGGTGTGATTTAGTACTGGTATAGTCCTAGTGTAGACTTCATTTAGACCTGGTTTACTCAAAGTTAGATTCTGATCAAGACTTGATGTTATACTGGTGTTGTCCTGATTTAGTCCTGGTCTAATAATAGATTTTCTCTGGTTTAGACCTGGCTTAGTACTGGTTTCATTTTATAGTTTAAACTTGTCACATTTAGTCATAGATTATACTTTATTTACTCATGGTTTAGACTTGGTTTAGTTCCGGTTAATATTTATTCAAATTTCTTCTGACTTAGTTACTTACTTACTAAGGTTAGTGGTCTTAAAACGTGACCCCATAAATGCTGCAGACAACCCTGGTGACCGTACTAAGATATATTTAAACAATGTACTACAATATTATCACCAGGTATAGCTGCTTATTAACTGTGATGTACCAGGAAAACTATTCTGGTAAAGTACAATTTTATTAATGTTTAGCTGCACCGGGAAAATACACAGCAGGCAAAGAGAGAGCCTAAACAAGTGCAAATTGTGTGTTTGTTGAATTGAATGTCAACTTGTGTGAAAGGCAGTCTGCTGTAGGGAACATGGGCTGCCAACAGCGCCTATTCAACAGCACATCACCACACTCTGATGGGAGGGGACAAGGGGACCAGGGATGAAAAACAGCCTAAGGAGAGGCAACCGACAGTGGGAAGAAATGTTTATACAAGCATGGTGCTCACTGCAGATTGGATATAATGAATACAGACTATGACCACTAGCCAAAGAAAATTGTTGCAAAACATGGAATATTTATGGGACCAGGCAAGTGATAAGGGCACTGGGTACTGAATAGGCCAGTCAAAGTACAAGCTAAGTACAGTTATATACTGTAGCAAACTTCATTACCAGGGATAATGGCCTAGGTATATCTCTACTGCACACCAAGTACCACTTCAGAACATATTTGGCTTTCCAAGTACCATTTGGACTCGAACAGGGCATCAGGCCTAACCCGTGCAGAACAGTGCATTACTAAATAAAGGTCAACAGGGATTGTACATGAACACTAAACCAGCACTAAATCAAGTATAAACCAGAAATGAGCCAAGTTTGAACTAAAGCAGGTGGCTCTAAATTTGGACTTGGACTGCAAAAGACTCCTGGGTGCCACTAGAAAGAAAACATATTACAATCATTTAATAGCACTGTAGAACCTTAACATTTGACAACATTCCCTTTAGTAACATGTTGCAGTATTTAGCTGGTGACACAAACCTAGAATTGAAAACAGCTCGAGAAAGGAGTGAAATTGTGTTTCTATATCAGGCATGTCACCAGAGACCAATTTACATTCACAATACAGAGATGGTTTGGGCGCAACATTGTGTGTGCACCTCTGAATGTATGATGTAAATGAGAGATGTGCTTGTCCATGCATGTGCCCCCAGGCCGAATGTGACGATATAGTACCACAGTGGATGTCAGGGTCAATGAGGACAGAGCTGCTTATGCATGTCTGACCATATCCACAACAACAGGTCCACTTGATGCTCCATACTTCACTGCTGGAACTGTATTGTGAATGGGTAGCAGTAAAACTAGACATTTTCCCAAAGTTTAAGGAGTTTTCGATTTGTAGAGACTTTGGAAATCATTTTTTTGCTAAGATTGTGAATCATTTGCTATCTGTTGATTGGTGTACAACATGCATGCATTCTCAAGATGACATAGCAGGCACATTTTCTTCCTGTTTAGGTTGTAAAAATCTCACATAAAAGGATGGCACTTTCATCTAGGTTCCACTCCCATAACTATCTATTTTGGTTAAAAATTATATTACATTTTGTAGTGTAGCTGTGTCTGTAGTTGATTTGAACAGGATTATATGATTAGAAAAAAACTATGAATTGTCACAAAATTGAATGGCAAAGGCACTTGGGCATGTTTGTGAAGTTGCCTCCTTTAACTTTCTACACTACGTCATAATATACACATGCTATACATTACACAAGTGCACTACAATGCGATAAAGTTGATGGTATAAGGTTTCCAGCCAAGCTCCAAACCAGCAAGTAGCCTATAGATCCACAGCAAACTTCATTACCTCATATATTCAAATAGCTTATGTAGGCTACTGCACTGCACATGGAATAGGCCAACAATTCAACAGCATCATAAACGCTGCAAACATGAGCTCTATCTATAGTAACGTGTTGCGGTATGAGGCAACAAGTCCAGATCCCTCCTCGCTGTCACCGCTGCTGTTCCAATGCGTTTCAATATGATCAGCGAGTCTGCCGCAGTCTATGAACTTTCTCTCTTTCGTATCCACTGTTCCTTTACGCAATTGGCTGCAACCTACTTTACCACCATCCAAAATCAAATAACTAAAAAAAAGTAAACTTAACTTTCTTGATATGAAATTCAAGACTTACCAGAGATCCAAAACGCACCATTCAGATGTACAGCAGCAGAAAGTGGATGGGGTCTTCCAGTGCGCGTAAAATATTTAGCTGAATCTTCGATGGTTGCATTTAGAGCGACGTCAAAGTGATGTTTTGCAGCGTGGCGCGTCCATGAAGCAAGCCGCGGGTCGTGGGTTTACATTTACTGGACTCTTGAGTGAGACTGGAGAGAGAGATGAGACGCTATGATTTCAATTCGGTCTGCAACTACTGCTCTGAACGAAGCCAGGACGCAGATGGGAGGAGGTGGAGGCAGGGCGGGGCATCATGGGATATGTAGTTCAGTATAGAAATGGCATGTTGAGTGATAGCAACGTTTTGGAATAGCATTATCGCCTAGTAGGCAGGTGATATTTTTTGATATGTCCACAACACAAAAAAATATATAATAATAAACATGGCCAGTTTTGTCATTTAGTTTACAATGGTTTTCTCTAACTTTATAGCACATCTCAAAAAGGAAACCCAAAAAAGCAACTCAAACTAGACCCAGACTGATAAACTTAAGTAAAACTTTAGGTTAAGAGTAAATATATAGGTCTTTAAATGTAGACCATACTTTGGCCTATACACTGCTAATTTAAAACTGAAATTAGTTCAAAAATCTCTGCCAAGTCCCCATGCCACAATGAGAAACTGTTTCTTTTTCTTTTGCTTTGTCATTTTTATTGTAAAAATTTTGATTTGGCCTTCAAGTGGATAATGTTTGCCTGAAGCTGCACTACCTGATTTTGTGACTGTAAACATGATATGTGTCTAAAAAATATTTGAGTTTGAATGATACACTCCTCTTTCCTAATTCCTCTCCTTCACGACCGTCTATCACAGTCCCACACAAACTGGGAAAAGCCAGGAAATATCAGAATAACACAGCACAGATCTTGAGATGCTTTTAATTCTTGAAAATAAAACATAAAAATACTGTGAATGAGCTGTGAATTTTGAAATAAAACAATAGCTCCTTCACATGACTCCTGATAGATTCTAGTCCTTTAAAAATAAACAATGTTTCGACCAATCAGAGTGCTCCTGTCTTATGAAAGCGTGTGATTGGTTAAGCTGTTCCGTCCCTCAAACAAAAACCCTCATAATACAGCCTACAGGGGGTCTCAAAGTCTAATTTTTTTATTAGATGACTTCTGTTATACCGTACTAATAACTAAATAATTATCTATGCCAAAATACATGGAAAATGAAATCAGGTAGTGCAGCTTTAGTCCTTGTTTTGTTTGAATAAGGTTGGGTTAGCACCAGTTGGCCCATTGCTTTCAATTATTTTAAGCTATTATGACCATACACTATATTGCAGTAATACCCCCCTTCTTGTGCATTGAATTCCTTATAGAAGTCTTAAGAAGGAAATACCTTTCTCCTGAAACAGAAAAAGTGCAGCCTACTTTAAGTCCAGGATCCCGGTGGGTTTTCACACAGTCATTCTCAGGATGTTTTCCAACTCTCCCTGGACCAGCTTCATGTTAAAACTGGATACTATTACACACTATGCTTATTTTTGTCACACTTGTATTGGCTGTTTCTAATGTGTGAATGCTTCAAAACCACAGAAAATATTATAACATTGATAATGCCATAGCAAATAGCAACTTAGATTTCTATAGTTCTTTTAGAATGACACTGACAGATTACATCCAGCTTTCTTTGTACCTTTAGTTGGTGCAATGTGGCAACAAAAGCATTAAATAGTGTGTCCTCAATTCTTATTTTAAACACATACAGTGCATCTTCTTACATACATTCACTGGCCACTTTATTAGGTAGAGCTTTGTACCCAATAAAGTGGCACCTGGTGTGTTCTTTCACTGCTGTAGTCTATTCCTGAAAGTTTGTCATCTTGCTACCTTGTTATATTGTTGCTTTTTTTCTTATCTCAAGATTCTCTCTGACTCTGGAACTTCAGCAAGTCTGTCTTGAGCATATGCATATCACTAAAACCATTGTCCTATGCAAAGTTACAGACTCTTGTACATCAGTCTACTGATAAAGTGGCCAGTGAATCCAAGTATCACTGTGTTAGAATGACTTTGGTGGGTGGGGGTTATGCATAGGAAATGCTTCTGGCTCTCAGTAGCCCTATGTATCTAAATTTAGATAGTCATACCCCGCTACTGTGTAACTGTCAAAGGCTAGGCCCACATTGTCGTCCCTTCAGGAAAGAGACTTGTTAAGAACTTCGGCCTGGTACAGTGGGGCGTGCTGGTGTGAGAATAACACATTTGTTTTTTGACTGTGGCTAAAAATACATGAGTGAACAAGGGTCAGGGAAGTGCAGACACAGAGTCTGTACACAAGGACTGATGAGATGAGGAAGTGACCGTCTGAAAGCAAATTTTTAACCAGAGAAAAGAGAAGAACTCAGTGTCAGTGGACTTTTTACACTAAGGAACACCCAATTCTTTGTCACTTTAAGCACCATTTTATAGGACCAAAGTATCATAATCAACACTAAACTAGGCCTAAAGTCATAAATTAAAATCCATCCCATTCATGTCCAAGTACAAGGATTATACCAAATTATCCAAAACAATTCAACGAGGTCTCAAAACCAGTACTAAACAGGTGTTAACCAGTCCTAAACCAGCACTGAACCAGGTCTAAACCAAGCCTACAGATCAGGACTGAGCCAGGATATAATCAGGACTGAACCAGGTTTAAACCAGGCTTACAAATCAGGACTGAACCAGGTCTTAGCCAGACCTAAATAGATAAGTACTAGACCAGAACTTAAATAAGTACAAAGCAAAACTTGTAAAACATCCTCATAAAAGTGGTTTGTGTATTGATGACACTCACACTAATTTGTGAACCACTGCAAGTCATGCGTACAGTAGAAAAGCTGACTCCAAAACCTATACCCTCAAGCATTCAAAATAGTAAAACTGAACCCCCCTCGTCAAATGTCTGCATCTAATTGCATTTCCTGCCTTCTGACCTCTTTCATTTGCTGAGTGTGGGACCATTCCCCAGCCTGTCTGTCTATTTGATTATGAGATGTGTCTGTTTGATTGTCTATTTGGAGAGCAGCACCTCCTTTATTGACTTAAGGCCTGACAGGACCCCACTCATCTTGTCTTAACATAATTGTGAAGCCGTCACTGTTTGTCGGACGATCGCAGCAAAGTGTCACAGCTTGTTTCCTGGTGTTTTGCCGTTAATTAAAACTGACATGACGAGACACACATGCAAAATAACTGAGCAATCATTTACATTTACTTTTTTATTTTAAAGTTTTTTTCCGTGTACATCCAAGTCACAAATTAGATGCCTCTAGTCTAGCCCCATTAGCTTTGATGTTGAATTATGGATCCAATTTGATCACTAACTTTCATTATGACCATTTTTAGAGAACCAAATAGTAGCTTCGCCTGTACATTATGTGTAGCTTAAGTGGGTAGAGGCCTTAAAATGAATTGAATTACACCTTCTCCCAGCCTTAGTCTAACATGAATGTGCATTCATTACATCCTAGTCCCAAAAGTACCTATATTATTGATTTATTTGCTTTGAATAAGTAATACCTCTTGGCAAATTAATTTATTTACTAACTATCAACAAGAAATCCTAACTTGTTTTCTCTCTCATTTTAATCAAAATCACTCATATGTAAGCTATATGTGTATTTAGGGTGAAACTTTGACAACTAGCCTACAAACAGTAAAGTTATTTAATCAGGAAAGAACTGTAGTTACTTCCAATATAACTGCAGATCTATAGATTATATATTCATTTTTTCAATCCACCAGTACTATACATTGATGTAGTTAGTTATCCTCTGGCGCCCTCTAGTGACTTGACTTCAAACCAACAACAAACCGTGCAGATGTGAAGGGTTACTGCAGAAACATGGCGGCGTCCAGTAAATCCTCCGTGGTTCTCAAGGCTGTGAAGAAAATAGCGGTCCAGTTCTGTCCCTTCGAGTCCAATGTCCGGTCGACACGGTAAGAAGTGTGCGTGAATATCGTGCAAGTGTCTATGTGCACGTGAGAATAACTGGGATGTTTTTAAAATGTGGAAATTTGCACGAAAACCGGATGTCATTCAAATCCGATGTAAGGAAACATTCATAGTGTTCTCAAACTGGTAAACTAGTGATACTTGTATGTTTTTGCAATTCAAGACTTAATTTATTTTAATTTTGAGACAATTGTTGTTCTTTTAGTTCTGCTTTGGTAGGGGTGTTAAATTTAATTATTTTATCCTGCTTTAGAACTGGTTTTGTAATTTGTCCTGGCTAAGACCATGTTTTGGCTTGATATACTCCTTGTTTAGACCTTTAGACCTTCATTTACCTGGTTTAAATCCTTTTCCTTTTCTTATTAAGTCCTTATTAAGGTCTGGTTTAGTCTTTGTTTAGTCCTAGTTTATCTTATATAGACAAATCCAAAATTCATGGGTATGATTATGGTTGAATAAATAGGGTCTAGTGTGCCTAATAATATTAAATCAACTTCATTTTGTTTTTACTAATTTGTATTTATGTATTTTGAAGTATAATATTTCTTTTGGGGTTTTACAGGGAGTTCCTGGCCTTGGTGGGCTCAGAGAAGGTCCGTGCCACCAACATTAACTGTGAAGTGACGTCTGTTGCGAAGCACGACAAGTCCGAGCCTGTGGTGGATATCACATACAGTAAGTAATAATAATACAATTTTCAGTACTTTCATTCTGCCTTTCATTGTCAGCTTTATTTGAATTTTCAGTTGCTTTTCCAAGTTGTTGTACAGTATATTCTGCATTAGAAATAATTACTGTATTCTATATTTACCCACTTTACGCTATCCACGGATTAATCGATTAATTGATAAAATAGTCGACAGATTAATCAATTAGCAAAATAATCATTAGCTGCAGCCCTATTCTGCAAATGATGGTAAGGCAGAAATATTTCCAACTGGGACTAAGGTGGAATTTTTTTTTTTTTAAATAGACAATGCATGCTCCATCAGAACAATACTTAGTACATTTTGCTGTGGTTGCAATAGAATGATATTAGTTACATTTCCTTCCTGTTCTTCTTATGTGATAATGGAAGTGAACTTTATTCCTACTTGGCCATTAAGGTAGACTAGACTAAAACAAAAGAGTGATTGCTTAAGTGAAATCCCAGAATAGAGGCGATTGACCTCTGTACAGACAAAGCTACTCCCTTCTAAAACAAAACCCAATTATGTCTTAATGCTGAGGTAGTTTATGCATCATATATCCACTGATGACTCAAAAACACAGTCTCTGCCAAAGTTCACTGGAACATTGTGTGGGAACATCCTAATTTTTTGTGACTTTTGCCCGAGTTACTTTTTGCCCCTCTCTATGACCCATTACCCACATTAGTCATGGATCTAATATGTTTTTGTCTTTTTTGTAAACAGTGGATGGAGAAAGGCTGGTGATGAAAGGAGCCAAGCTGACCAGCAAAGAGATGCTGAGTGCTTTTCAGTCACGGTGCATGGCCAAGGACCCACAGGCAAAAGTTACCGGCAAAAAATAATACTGAACTGCTGGTCTTGTTTTGTATATTTATGTGTATATATTGTTTATAATAAAGTTACTTTAAAAATCAAGATGTGTGCTTATTTTTTACATCCTTTTAGCTTGAATGTGCACTACCCAAACATTGTTAGGAAATCTATATTGTCACTAGTGAATGAAAGAGTGTGTGAACGGTGGTCTGACAGCATATGTTTTCAAGTGTCAGCCAGGCAATTAAGAGTGGAACAAGAAGGAATGAATGAAAAAATATTCTTAAAATTGCTGTTCCTTGTGTATTTTTTCTGGAGTTACACTGATTAAAGAAACTGATTGCATAATTTGGATGACTCTTGCTCTCTTGTTTTCTTGATAAAAAGACACATACCAGCAACTATGAGAACATTATGCAGACTTCAGTCTTTGACACAGAAGGCTGGAATGCAATCTGGCACACATGTTAGTCCAATTGGGAAATGTATGCAAAAGAAGAGCATTTTAAACTTGTTTCTGAAATCTTTGATCTTGTTGGTCATCCAACCACAAAATATCTATACATTTCACAATCATTACTTTACTGCTCTTCAACACTTATCCCATATACAGTAATATTTGTACAGTGGCCTATGTTAGTTAAATGGATAAAAGGTCAATGGTATGCCAATGGTATTATAATCTATCTAATCTTTCCTACAGTATTTTGCAGTTTGTATCATCCAAATGGGCGGGACTTTCAGAATCTTATCGTTACGCAACAGTCTGTGATTGGTCCAAACCGTGCGTCTGAAAATCACGCTGTCTTTAAAAACGCCGTGTCCACGTTCCCACAGTGGAAGAAAGTTTGCTCCAGTTTGCTCTGCAGGTGCCTGAGGATAACACAGAAAGGCTGCAAAGATGGTCGAGCAGTTTGTTGGAACGTGGAAAATGGTTACCAGCGAGAACTTCGACGACTACATGAAGGCAATTGGTAAGATGCAAAATTACGCACTACGTTTTTTCAATCCAGATCGTAGCTAAAGTTATGATATCAATCGTATGCATTCTTATCTATCTTGTCTTTGTTGAATATAGCGTGTTTTAGCATACCTTTCTGTTTTTGTATTCTGTAGGCGTGGGGTTCGCCACACGGCAGGTGGGTAACCGGACCAAGCCCAATTTGATAGTTACCGTGGAGGGTGATGGCATTGTGTGCATCAAGTCCCAAAGCACGTTCAAAACCACCGAAATCAAATTCAAGCTCAACGAGCAGTTTGACGAAACTACTGCAGATGACAGAAAAACCAAGGTCAGTACACCTCAGCAGCATAAAAATGAGTTAAACTCTCGTTTCGTGCGTAATTGTAAAATATTGTCTTATTTTCTACTTTTCTAGACCGTGATGACCCTTGAAAATGGCAAACTTATCCAGAAACAGAGCTGGGACGGCAAGGAAACATGTATAGAGAGGGAGATTTCAGATGGGAAATTAGTAGCGGTAAGTTTGTTTAACTTTTTGACCCCTTATTGTGCACTTTGCTTTGGGCATACGAGGCATGTTGGCTGTCTGACCACAGTCGACTATTCTGCCCTGATAAATCTGTGTGGCCTTGAACATTGAGTGTCTGCTCAGTACAAAAAAAGCACACAAGGCATATTAATATCCTTATTTTTATTTTTATTATAAAACCTCTATATACCCTGTAAACTGTTGAGTTGATTGGTACAGTCCTATAAAATATGTTGAAAGAGCATTTAAATCTAAAACCTTTTATTTGTCTTCCTACAGAAATGCATTATGGGAGATGTGGTTGCAGTGAGGACTTATGTAAAGGACGCATGAGATTTCTGCAGCTGCATTGCTGATGACAAGCTCAGTTCAATGAGCATTACATCAACGTAAAACAATTATGTCCTTTTTTTTTTCCTCCTACTGTGTTCATGTGCTGCCCAAATTGAAACTCTTGTACCACTGTTCTCCACAAGATTTGTACTGAACTTTTTGTGGTGATTTGAATAAAATGTACTAAAAAATCTGTGCAGAATTGTGTTGCAAATTTGTC
This sequence comes from Hypseleotris bucephala, assembly GCA_036025885.1. Taxonomy (NCBI): domain Eukaryota; kingdom Metazoa; phylum Chordata; class Actinopteri; order Gobiiformes; family Eleotridae; genus Hypseleotris; species Hypseleotris bucephala. Next base: position 10,421 of record JAVQKG010238993.1, read on the forward strand.
AATCATTGTAAGTTGATATCTAATTTAAAAAACATGCAGTTGTTTGCAATGGGCCATCTTTTTATTGGTGACCATTCCAAAAGCGTTTTCTTGGCTTTAAGTATCTTTCCATGGTACATTAACTTGCATGCCAGCAGGGACTCTGTCAGGAATTTGAACTCTTTGGAAGTATATTCCAGTCTTCATGATGAGGGTCAGTGAGGAAATGTTGCCCTGCTTCCTTTTTGGGAGGCAGAACATTTCCCATTGCTGTGTGAACATGATGGAGAAAGCCCAGAGCATCATGGGACGTCCCGGTTTAGCCCCACGCCTTTTGGCCGCTGGTCAACTTAATGTTTTTAGGGGATTGTTCTTTAGTACACTGAGGGGATGGAATCTTTCTCATGGCAGGTAAACCGGACGATAGCACTGATTGGAGTTAATGTTTTTAAAAGCTGAGAAGGGTCACATTTAGTTCTGGACATCGCAAAGGTCATGACTTCATGCTCTCTGGCCACTACTATAACTTACTACTACTATAGCTCATGGTTCAACGTTTTGTGCATTTAGAAATTACGAGTACCATCACCTTTTCCCTATTTTGATGTTTACTTTCAACTTGGAAACATTTCAAAATGTTTCTTGAGCATGTCTGCGAATGATTTGCTGATGTGATTACCTCAAAGGTCATTTATGATAACTAAGTTCAATTTGAGTGTCTGATAAAGTGTCCTGTGAATAAATGACTTAACATTACAAAACACCCCAAAACTCAAGCATAATTTGTCAATATATCTCTAGTCCCTCATTGGTTAGTTTTTTAAGTGGGTTATATTGATTTAGGTTTGTAATATTAAGTTAAGTGCACTGCTGAGTTGTAGTGACTTTTCTCACAGCCCCGGAGAAGGGATCACATCTGCAGTAGATTGACTTACAGGTGCAGTGCTTGTGTTCCTCAGGGGTCTGTTTGGACAACCGCAGGAGACAAGAAGGATCTACACCATCCCTCCTCAAGTCAGACACTTTTAAGATCTTAGAAACAGTACGTCAGAGTGAAAACTACAAATCCCATGATGGCATTTAAGGGTATGTTTTTACATGGAGACTGATTCTGTGTCACAATAATATTTATGTCTAATGCATTGGTTCTCAAGTATCAGGCTGCTGGGATGAATACAGTTATAGTCAGTGTCTCTGAGTTGACATGTCCTCCCTGTGTTACTGCGGGTTCTCTCCAGCTTCCTCCCATAGTCCAAAGATTGTCATTTATATTACGAAAATTGGGGAATATAAAATGATTACAACTAATTTCCAGGGTGTATTGTGCCAAAAGGTCTAAGTTGCTGAATGTTCTAGTTACCCACAACCCTTTTTGGAAAAATGTACAGAAGATGAATGTAGAATTGTAAACCAAAAAATTATTCCAGTTAAGATTTGGCAAAAACCATCTGCAAACTACCAACTTAATAGACAGAAAATGTAGTTTTCCACTTGTCCTTTGTTATCTAAAGTTGACAAAGAGAAATATTACACAAGCCAAGGATTCAGAACAATACAGGAAAGAGGGCAGGAAAAAGCAAGACAGTGAGAAGTCCACTGAGAGGATGGTGACTTTGAAACTATACAAAACCAAGTCCCCTTTCTGAGCATTTGGCCAACTTCACACATGTCTGTCTGTATGTTATAGTCCAGGTTATCTTGTTGACTTTAGGGTCTGTCTTTATCCTGACAGATTGTCTTGGACTTTACGGGAATGGACCAACATCCTTTGCACAACATCTGGAAAGGTCCACTGGAGTTTTAAAAGCTGACACCCTTCCTCCTCTTGTCCTTAACTTCAACTCAGTGACAAACATTTATAGTTCAAGGATACTGATCTACAGATAGTCTATTACTGAATATAAAGAAAACCATAAATCTTAAAGGCCTTTGTTCTCAAGTGGGCCACTTTTGACACTTTTGGCAAAATGAATATGTCCTGTCCAGCGTTATCCATTGTGACTATTTAAATGCTTGTACTCTCTTCGCAGACGTCACTTCTTGAATATACAATCCTATTTCAGCAAAATACAAGAGGAAGTCAGTTCACAAGACACTCAATAAGCAATAAATTCGGTGATAAAATGTACTGTCTGTTTTTGGTTATCCTACATCCAATCCGATTTATAATGAGAAAGATGCATGCTGGCAGAGTGGCTAGCTCCTCCGACTCCCATCGATTATCATTAGGCTGATTTATTAGTGTGTGCATATCCTCCTTGTGTTACCGTAGGTTGTCTTTGGGTACTCCAGCTTCCTCCCACCATCTTTTTTAATGTCATGTGCATCATTCCTGCAACTGTCTATTGTCCAGGGTGTACCCCACCTAAGGTCCATTGTGACTGGGATGCACTCAAAAACATTGTGATAGTGAAAAAGTATTTGATTCAGTTTGTCACATTTTTTTCTGTTTCAATCTTTTCCACATGACGCTCACATCCTTCACACCATGACCCCAGATTAGTCTCATAGCAACCAAACAGCTGGACCCAACTATGTCAAATATGGCTCCATCCAACAGCAGGAGAAATCTATCACATCTCATTCAGAGCTTTTTCAACTCATCCATCCTCTAAAATTCCCTTTTTGGACTTTGGTTATAAAGTTGTCTTGTTTTGATGAATACAGCTGAGAATGTGGTGCAAGCTGTGCCCCGTCTGACCTTCAGTATCTCCCCAAAACACACACTCAAACTTGTCTGAGATTCCAGGACGGGACACTGGGCTACATCACAGATAATAGGGTTCATGTCTGGTCTAACCCCCTATCCATTATAATAACTTACTATTGAGAAATTAAATATTTTAAAGTAGCTACAAGCCAAATAAGCTGCCTAGAATGTTGAAATGTGTGTAAACAAAGTGTCCTGAGTCCTTTTAAGTATGGCTAGGTATCAAACTTCAAAGCCAGCCAACACTATCATCTGCATTCTTGCCTGAACATATGCCAGACTCATTCAGCTGGTACTCAGATGTACAAGAAAACTGGACATATTGTACTGCAGAACTCACTTTTAGTGTTGGACATTGCACTGTAAATAATTTTTAGAAATCATCAGCAAATAAAATACTTGATTGTGAAATTTCAGAGTAAACATTTATTACAGCAATTGTGCATTGTAGATCTGAGAAAGTCTTTTTAAAATGTTTTAATGGTATAACTGCCATGGGCGTACCAAAATCAGCTCATAGCATTCTTAAAGCCAGCATAGATGTTTGCATTAAGCCACAAAAATATATAGCCACATATTAGAGCAGCGTTTCACAAACAGCAGGCTAAGATCCCAAAGACAGCTACAGAGAATATGACTAGTTTTGAGCCTTTTGAAACCTAAATATTATTACAATCATACACAACTTCATTATACATTTGCTATAGTCTGCAGTACACCTAATAGGATCTGTACAAATGATCAAGGACAAAATTGGGTTGCAGAGTCAGACCAGTAGGGAACATTTGTACAGTATCCTTACCAGTAGCTATGATTGGTTTATAAATTCTACAGTGTACGTTAACGCATGCATATTGTGTATTCTAATTTGTATAGGCTACATAAGATGAAAATAAATAAATAAATAAAACTTTGTCTGTACTTACTAAAAACACTACTATCCACACCTGTGTACATTATGTAAGGAGGAAACCTGTTTTTTGCCTTTGAGGACACCACAAAGGACCTGTGTGTTGTTTTTTGAGTGCCCCATCAGGAGTTCCTGCAGGAGCCTCCACTTCACACACAACCCAGGTCTGTGATTGTATAGTGCAGAGGAAGGATGGTGGAAACCTTTAAAGTGTGCCTATACAAACTGCCTGTACACACAATGGTGGACACCCAAGGGACCGCACAGATGAACATAGTCAGATTTGTGAAATTTTTGGCTTGGTTTGTAATCTAATTTCTCAGCCAGACAACCATGTGACTATTAATCTGACTGTGATTGTTAAACTGATACAAAAGTCTAGTATATTTGTTAGATCATGGTTTAATGAACTCAGATACTCAGCAGCATGTGGAGATGTTTGTTTTACAGTCACAGCTTGAAGTGAGAGAGCGGATCTTGGGTACTGGGGTTTTCAGACGGTACTATGAAAAGAAACAATAGCTCTTTACAAACCACCTGGAAACACTGGCCGCTTTATTAGGTAGACCTCGCACATAAAAACATGACCCCAGTGTGGTCTTCTGATTTACATGTTTTGTCGTGTGCATTCAGTTCTTTGCAGATTTGGATGTAGTAAGTGGTTAACCTGGCTCCTCAAAACCAGTCTCTCCTATCTATACCTATACCAAAATTATAAGAATAATAATGCAATAGTTTTATTTTGTGCTTTACAGTTTCTTGTATTATTCATTAATTTTGGTGACGGAAGAACAGAACCGGCTGCCATTCTGTGCCTACTACTACTCCTGACCCCCACAGTCACACAGTCACACTTACACATTCATTCATGGGCAATGCAGGTTAAGTGGCTTGCCCAGGGACACAAAAACAGTATACGCTTGGGTGGGGTTTCGAACCAGCGACCCTCTGGCTGCAGGGTGTACGCTCACAAGTCATATCACTATCTCAAGTCCATCCACTAAGTTACAACCTTAATCTTCATATTGAAAATTGGTTTTGGCTAGTTTAGTTTTGAACATTTCTGCAGAACTAAATCGATAATATTTGAGCTTAAGGGCAGGTAAATAGTTCCACCTAACAAAGTGGCCAGTATTTGTAGTGCATTTGAGAAATAGCAGAGAATGCCAACACATTTTTGTAGACAATACAAAGTCAAACCACTTAAGGACTTCAATGAAACTGTATTGTGTCTTTTTCGGTTTAAATTGACCTTGAATTGCTCATGATATGGCTCGGAATTTTAGACTAGACTGTGTTTTTCCCTGCTTTGATTTGAAACCCTTAACTTTTTTTCCTCTTATTATTCAGATAACATCATGATGACACATTAAGGGCCAAATCAGTAAGAGGCCTTTAAAACAGGGTCAAATCTGATGACATTGTATGACACTCCTAAACCAGGGGTAGGCAGTTATTATTTCCCAAGGGCCACATTGGTATTGTTGTGGAGGGCCAATAACTTGTTTAGATGAGCTACCCAATAAAAAATACTACAAAAATAAAAAAAAGAGAAAAGACACTGAATTGATAATAGCAGTGAAAGGGCTTACTTTTTGTGGTAGGGAAAATCTAGTTTATTGCCCTCACATTGACATGGCAAAGTTTTCGGTTTGTTGTCATCACCAATGTAATGCACAAATGTGAATCGTTCTTTTGAATGCCCTCAAAATTCGATATTATTCAGAACAAATCCTTCAATATGTGATGATTATAGTTTTACCAAGCCTGCTGCGGGCCACACATGGACCTGGTCAAGGGCCGCATGAGGTCTCAAAATGTATATAAACCAAAATTAAAAACAAACAAACACAATAACCATACCATATACTTATCTGCATGACAATAGACTGCTGTACACATTATAAGCTGTTGTTCAGTTTCATCACCTCCCTGGTCCTAAATTGTTGTCGGAAATAACTCGGGGAAACTTTCCTTTAGAAGTAACAATGGCCGACTTCCCCACAATGCACTGGGGAGATAACAGCATACTCTTACATGTCGGAGGAAGCAATTTCTCACAAGTTTGACATGTCTTTAAATGACTTGTAAACAGGCCTGTCAACAAAGTCATCTTCTACTGCAGAGATTTGAACAGCAGTCTTCTTCGGTGTAATAGTATATGATTCATTGCAGCAAAGTGAAGTGGATTGCATATGCACTTGCATATATGAGGTACAGCTGAAGGACTTTAGGGCCTGTATGTGAGAGGAGTGGATGTACAGATGTTTTGGTTTATGTCAATGGGAAATGTTCCAGAAAAAGAAGGGAGCAGCTTCTCGCCAATGCACAGCTGTATATTGAACAAACAAGTTCACTCCAAGGGCCATGTCCTGTGGTTGCTTTTATGCCCTACATTTAGATTGAAACAGGAGGGAGGAGTACAGCTATTAACTACAAATTAGATTGAAAAAGGTTTTGCAGGAATGAAACACTATAACTTTTTTCCAGGTTTGCTCTAATAAGTCTAGCTTCTGTACACTGAATTAAATGTGTCACTGTTATAATATGTGTCAGTGTTAGAGGCCAGCTATACTCTATATTTTGGGGCCCATGAAACTGCAAAAGTCAAAATCTGCAGAAGGACAATCACTAACAATATTCTTTCTGAAATAAAAGTATAGTCAACAAATAGAGTACTTGTGTAAAACTATTGAGTGTGAATAATACTAGCACATTAAAATACAGTCTCTGGACCTTTTGGATCTGAGGTGTCCATCACAGCTACTAGGCCTTAGCAGGGCTGACACTGGGACATACAACAATTCACTCGCACATTTCTTCCTTAGGGCTAGAGTAACCAATTACTTTAATGTCTTTGGGCAAGAGAAGCTGTAGTTCTGAAGGGAGCCCACAGTAACAAGGGAAGCTCCACCCAGAAACATAATGTGTTGGCTGACTCAAGGATTGAACCCACAACTTCCTTTCTGGGAGTCGCAAGACCTAACCATTCTGCTGCTGTTCACTAGCATTTCAGAAAACTGGAGTATACAAACGAGTTAAGAAATACGAGGAAACCTGTGGGAGAGCTGTAGCACTCATAACCTCTTCAGAGGTTGCTGTCAGAGCTCCAGGGAGGCAGACATAATTCCTTTAATTAGTTTTTCACTGTTACATGAACAAGAGCAAACCATAGAAACCTACAGAGCTGTGTCTCTATGAGTCAAAGGCAGTCAGGACTTCCCTCTGCTGCCTCAGCAAACACAATTGCTGCTCTAAGATACTTTTAGACTCAAACTTATGAAGACTGCTGATCATTATTCTGTGTTGATGAGAAGCTTTGTACTATTTTGTTAGTAAGTAAATTTAGACTTGAAATAAGTGACTTTTCTAAATTCTTAAAATGTTGCAGATATATAACCACAAAATAACAAAAAGTGATAAGAAATATGTTATTTTATTTATTCATTCATCTTGTATCACTTTTTCCTGTTGGGGGTGAAAACTTTTAAAACATGATTGCAAATACCACATTTTAGTAACGTCTATAGCATTCACAGCACAAAATATAATGTTATAAGTCATCTAATCATGTTACATCATAAGCTATGTAAATACTTTATTCAGATGTTTATAAAAACATAATTTTATAGTTATGATGGGATTCACAGTTTAAGTAGCTCATGGGATGGTAGCTGCTTTTAAATCTTAGTGCTTATAAGGCTTTTAATAGGGCTATAAATCATTTTTCTGTGCTGATAAGAGTAGAGTTTGGTACTCCCTGTATACACTTAAGTGATTCTGTTCTATTTGTTAAGGGTGTGAGTAAATTTAAACAGAACATATCTATGTGACTGAGTTTTGTGCCAAATTCCTACAAATTCTTTGGATGGATTAAGGCTAAACTATACACCACATGACTGCTCTGAACTTACAGAACGTCCGGGACGCCTTTCCCCACATGCTTTGTTCGGCTTCTTTAAATTGAAGATCACCATGGTAACTGTGCCTTAACCTCTTCTGTCTGGACAAAGGAATTATAGTGCATAGTTGTACAAGGAAGCAACATACCAGCGCAAAAATGCAGGGACTATGTTGATGGAGCTAAACATCTAGGGAGCAATTCTTCAAACTTTATTTACTCAGGGGCAGTGCCCATTTCAGTGACATCATTTCTGGAAAGGTTTCTGCTTTTTGTAAACATCATTATGTAGCTTTTGAGGAACGCAGGGAGGCACTTTGTTGAGTTAAGTGCAAGTTCAGTCCACTCATTTATGTGTTTTGGATATTCAGAAATGATGATTGGGTCAATGCAAGTCAACCATTTCAGATTCTTCTACTTCAAGGACCCCAAATCCACCTACATATGCAAGATCTTAGTGCTGCGTAATTGTTGACCTTGTTCCCAATGTGTATGTCTGGGAGCCTGGCACACATCCTGCAAAGACACAGCAATTTTTAAGGACTCTATGAACTAAATAATGGGTTAGTAAACATGTTGGCTATGGTGGTGTTTCTCTCTGTATAAGCAATAACAGACCCAAGACGAGTGGAAACACTAGCTGGCCACTTTATTAGGTAGACTTTGTACCTAATAAAGTGGCACCCAGTGTTGTTTTCTGCTGCTGTAGCTGACTTTCTTGCTTTGCTATTCAGTGTAACAAGTGGTTATGTGAGATAATTGATCCTTTGTAGCTGTCAGAAAAGTATTTTTAAGTGAGGTTTATAAAGAAATTTGCAAAATCTAAATATTTTATAGAGGTTGAAGTTATTGCTGCGGTAACGTCTTTGAAGCCAGACACACACAGCCGGGGCAGTAATCCCTCCAGGTTGGTGGGCTGAATGGGGGTCAGCATTTGCCGGACGCAGCTTTTATTTGGGCCTGATTACTTTTGGGCACAGTCATCGTATGGCTTCTGTGGACGGGGATAACTCTCTTTGGGGTCGGATTGGCGTCCGCTTCACTGGCTCCATTCAACGGGACTGGTGCGATCATGTCCAACTGGCAGAGGCCGAACCAACGACGGCAGGCCAGCCCAGTCAGCAAATATACTCTGCATCATCACCACACATTTCATCTGATGTACTATAGGCAATAATGATGAAGAATGTGCGGGACACAGCTTAGCAACTTTGGGCCAAAAAAGACAAAAGACAAAAGAGGTTTACATCAGCTGACTGGGTTCAACTCTTTAGGATCAGTCATTTCCGCAGTCACTCCACTGACCTTACTGACCTCTGCTACAGGCTGCTGGATACACGGTCACTGTAAAATGTTTGGGACAAGACTTGACACAGAATCAAATGATGTTCACAATCACAAGACATATAACATGCGACATTTAGTAATAATTATGACAGTATAGTTCAGTCATAAAAATATATGTACCACTTTTTGAGATAGGAAAAACTTAACTCAGAATGGCTACAGACTAAGGCTTTACTGTGAGTCTCCCTTTTTCAAAAATAGAGAAGAGTTTGTGGAGAAGTGGACACTTTTTTGGAGTAACAAGAGTGGGCTTCTGCTGCCCTCTTGTGGTCCAATCTGAAACTTAGTAGTTCATCAGTAATGTACAGCATAATAGTCCTAAAATAACATATAATTATAAATCAGCAAACATCAATATTGATTTGGTGTAGGTGATAAAGTATTTGCTTTCGATCAAATATTTTATAACACTGTACCTTAAAATAACTTTTACCATTACTAAAAAGGGTGACATCTTATTTCTACAACTTCTACTTTGTTCCTAGTATAATTGGATTAGGCTACAAAATAATTTTTAATTAAATACGATGTCACGTGTTTGATTAGTTGCCATGACGACTGCTGCAGACCGGAAGCCCTTATATTTACATTAGCCTAGTTCCGGAGCGTGTGTGCGGCAGGTCTGCAGCAGTGACAACACCGGAGGAGGGATTAGCACCGACTGTAAACTATTTTTACAGTCAAACGTGGAGCCTTTTTGTTAATATCAAGCTATGTTTCCTTCTGAGTCCAGTGACAAGAGCCCGGAGGATGCTGAGAAATCGCCTTCCCAATGCACCGCCACAACCGAGTATTGTCAGAAGTTGCAGCAGTGGATGTGGCACTATTATTGGGGCTATGCGAGCTGGCAGAGCTGGTTAGCACTGTCCACTCTTCCCTTCCCTCCTCCGTACGCACTACCTCCTCATGGGACCCCCTCACCGCCAGCTACCTCCGCGGGACAGCAGGCTTTCGACTCAAGAAACTGGTACCCCTATAGTTTATCTCCCGTGGGCGCACAGACTTACCAACCCATACCCGCATCCCCAACCCCTGCTACGGATGCTCGGTCGGGACAGCAGCAAAATGGTACCCCACCACAGCCAGGTACGTTGTGTTTTGTGAATATTAGTGATTATACATACATGGGAAAGTGTGTAGTCTTCCTTAAGTCGCGTCATGAGTCTCAAAGAAGCAAGTGTATAAGGCTTAATGTCTTGGGAAACAAGATTACAGACTGTGCTTAAGTACAGCTCTTAAAGGCCTCCATTACCTCAGTCAGCATAGACCAGTGGTGTCTGCAGGCCTATTTCAGAATGGCTCCAGCCCACCCTAAAGTATCATCAAGTTCCCTATACGCAAGTCACAGTAGCCTATAGTCAAGGACTAAACACTTAATCGGGTCCAAACCAGGGCAAACTAGATCTAAACATGGACCAAACTAGGTATGTATAAGGACTAAAAGCAAGTCTAAACCAGAACTTAACCTAGACAAAGCATAGTCCTATCTTGCAGAAATTGTCCTTTAAAGATACTACTCAGGACTAAGCCACCCCTTGGTTTAAATCCTAGTTTTGTCACTGCATACAAGCTGTATTTGCTGCATGAAAATGTATTGTGATAAAACAATTATGTATTTCATTCGTGTGTTTTATGAGGACGAGAGTACACCATCCCCTCTCCTCTTCAGAGGTTTCTGGCTGAAACTGTGGACTTCTTCATCTTGTTTTGTGCCAAGGCGACTATTGTGCTGTGTATCATGCATCTAAGTGGCATGAAGTGAGTAACCATTAAGACAAATTGTAATTATAATGCCAAAGCTCATAAATATACCTCACAATAAATATTCCGATTTGTGCCTTGAAAAATAACATTAAACACATCACTAAGTCATATAGCTTTATCGAGACATCTGTATTTAAAATGAATGCTAAATGTTCAGTCAAAACCTGATGAACCATATTTTAACCCCTTCCTCGAGGGAACAGTTATGCAAAGTATACAGTTTGTACAATGAGAGAGACCAAGCCCTAGGGACACTACATATATTTAATGCTAAGTTGATTTTTCCCAATTCATCTTTTCACTGTCTTTCTCCTTGTTATTGTTTAAGGGACATTGCCAAGTTTATAACCCACTTCATTGTGGAGGAAATTGATGAAAACACATCGATGGAGGACCTACAGAAGATGATGGTGGTCGCGCTGGTCTACAGAGTTCTTGTGTGTGTTTATGAGGTGAGAAAAAGTTTGTCCTTTGTCTAAAAAAGTGTATTTAACTTCATACCGAGCCTCTCAAACAATTAGCATTAGCCTTAAGCAGAAGCTCCTAGTGCCACGTATTTGTTTATTCGGCAGATACAGTTTCCATGTCCCTTGGAGGCTAGTGATGCAATGTTGCGTGTACAGTTGCCTGAGATGAAGCAATGTACCAGGGCTAAGTCTTTGATGTGATATTAGTGGCTTGTTTTCCCCGGTGGCACCTGTACTGGGAATTCAAGTCACTATACCATCTGGCTTTTGTCCCTTTCAACCTAGATATTTTCTTTAGTGTAAAAATGTATAGTAATAGTATTATGGTCAGTAGCAGATATTCTTGTTGCCATTTTTAGACAATTTGTATCTGGAGCGCTGGAGGAGCCACACCAGGGAAGTTTTTGATGGGCCTCCAAGTGGTGACATGTGATACTACAACAATGATTCGCCCAAACCGAGTCCTTGTGGTGCCAGCATCAAGTGTCCCCCTTTCTGCGTAAGTCTATATTAAAATTACTCTGTTTTTTGACATTGTGTTGTGTGGAGTTTTATATTTTAACTGGAGAAAAGCATTGGTTTAAGTTAGGGGTGGGCAATATGGTGATAAACAAAAATTGTATCACAAAAAAAACATTGTGATACAGTGCATTCATTTATGCTCTGCTTTTCACTGACATTATAACTGTAGCAACGCCAGTGTTCATATTAATAAATAGTACTAGGTAGGTTTTATGATGAACATTAAATTGGAGGCAAGATTGATTTTGTAAGTTTTTAGCAAGTAGTACTCTTCTAAAATTGCAATAAAATCAAAATTGTGATCTTAATATCTTAATACCCACCCCTAGTTTAAGTTGGGTCAAGGCTTGTATATTCTAATTGTTCTGTGTTTATCTCTCTGTTGCAGCTCAGCAGTGCGAGCTCTGAACAAGAACTTCTCCATTGCCTTCCTGTTTCCCGTCTTCATAACTCTGCTGTTTTTTCAGCACAACCGGACTGTGTATGATATTGTAGCCGGGACCATTGTTGTACAGCGCAGGACAGGCAGGTAGCCAGGACAAGTACAATATTTGAATAAATCAAATATAGCAGATTTCTTTTCTTTCTGACTTAAATTGCACTAAAATGGGTCTAATGCACTAGAGCTGAACCTACTGGTTTACATGTGAAGAGATAAATGATGTCCGTAATTAAGTATTTTTATACAAGTTTTTCTATTGTCAGTATCTCCTTTCCTAATTCTAGTCTTCTAACATTAACCACATTGTTTATAAATAACAACACCCACTTTATTTAATTTATTTCTTGTGCCTGTATATACATATGATTAATACAAAATTACCATACATATATTATTGGTCTTAAATAATATCTTTCTGTTACTTAGGTCAGTTATAGGGAGAATTATTTAAATG
>JAVQKG010239078.1:0-26821 GCA_036025885.1 Hypseleotris bucephala
GCAGAATGGCAGCCACACTTCCACCACCTCCTCCGCCATAAGGCAGTCGGTCTTATAGCAGTTGACGCAGACGCATGGGGCGTTTCGCCGATATACATTTACTGTCGTTTACGACAGCCTGGGTCTAGTTTTACAATGAGATGTATGTGTGGCTTTCATTGACTTCTCATTAAAAACATTTTTTTGATCAGGGCTTCAATGTGAGCCACACCCAGACTCGCCTGCTGTCTATGGCTAAGCCTATCTACCACGCCATCATGAAGCACTCGCCATCCAAACCAGCCGTGGTATTTGTCCCATCCCGAAGACAGACACGCCTCACAGCCATTGACATCCTCACCTTCTGCGCTGCTGATGTGGTCCCTCAAAGGTAACAAAACACAAATTTCTCTGCAATATGATATTGTAATTCATTCAGCTTTGCACAATAAGCTAACATTTGTGTTTCTTGAAGGTTCCTGCATTGCAATGAGAAGGACCTGGCTCCATTCCTGGAGAAAATCAATGATGCAACCCTTAAAGAGACTCTGGCTAATGGTGTGGGATACTTGCACGAAGGCTTGTCTGCCACTGAGCGAAAAATAGTGGAGCAGCTTTTCAACTCTGGTATGACTCACTCCTCTGCACTTGCAGCTTGTGGTAAATCGATAAACAAGTGCTTTTAGAGTTATTGCTGGATTGTTTCTATTTAAAGGTGCTGTCCAGGTTGTGGTGTCCTCGCGCTCTCTCTGCTGGGGCATCAACATTGCTGCACATCTTGTCATTGTCATGGACACGCAGTATTACAATGGAAAGATCAATTCGTAAGTCTTTTATATTACTTTTTTATTTTCAGCTTTTCTTATGAACATGTTTTTGAAAATAATTAGATTTTTTTCATTTAAGTTATGTGGACTATCCAATATACGACATCCTTCAAATGGTGGGCAAAGCCAACAGACCAATGCTAGATGATGAAGGCCGCTGTGTCATCATGTGTCAGGGCTCTAAAAAGGTAAATGCTCTTTATCGTGTATCCATCACCAACTACGGGCCTAAGGTGGGGTAACCCTTGGACAATAGTCAGCTAGTCACATTTACTCACATTTAGTCACTTTTCTGGGGACAAGAGCACTAACCACTTTGGCACCATACTACAATTTTACACAAAAGCTAATTCATTTTTCTTTGGTTGACAGGATTTCTTCAAAAAGTTCCTGTATGAGCCTTTACCAGTGGAGTCTCACTTGGACCATTGTCTCCATGACCACTTTAATGCAGAAATTGTCACAAAAACAGTGGAAAACAAACAAGACGCTGTCGACTATCTAACCTGGACGTTCCTTTATCGCCGCATGACCCAAAACCCCAACTACTACAACCTGCAGGGTGCGTCAACAAATGAATGTTACCAAAAATAGAATTTAAATGAAAAATCCTTGTTGATTGATTGAGCGCATAGTAAAGTTTTTTTAATGTTTTGTTGTCAGGTATGTCCCATCGTCACTTGTCGGATCACCTGTCTGAGTTGGTGGAAAACACGCTTCACGATCTGGAGCAGTCCAAATGTATCAGCATTGAAGATGAGATGGATGTCGCACCTCTCAATTTGGGCATGATTGCTGCTTACTACTACATAAACTACACCACAATCGGTCTGTCCCAACTTAAGATTATCACATTGTTGATAACCGTTTCATTTTCATTTTTAACTTGTTGCATTGTTTGTGTATGGCAGAGCTGTTCAGCATGTCTCTCAATGCCAAAACTAAGATCCGTGGGTTAATCGAAATCATCTCTAACGCGGCTGAATACAAGTACATTCCCATTAGGCACCATGAAGACACACTTCTGCGACAGGTAAATGACAACACAATTTAACTTTTTGTTCAAATAATAACTACATTTATAAAAATATATATATACATCTGTTTTTTAGCTGGCTCAAAAAGTCCCACACAAACTGAATAACCCCAAGTTCAACGACCCTCATGTGAAGACAAACCTTCTGCTGCAAGCTCATCTCTCCAGGATGCAGTTAAGTGCTGAGCTGCAGTCTGACACTGAGGAGATCCTGAGCAAGGTTTGTTTTAAATGCCCTATTATGTCTTTGGTGTAATTTTTTTGTTAACTACATTTTTTTTGTTTATTTTTTAGGCTGTTCGTCTGATCCAGGCCTGTGTGGATGTGTTGTCTAGTAATGGCTGGCTGAGTCCTGCTCTAGCTGCTATGGAGCTGGCTCAAATGGTGACTCAGGCCATGTGGTCCAAGGACTCGTACCTCAAACAGCTGCCCTTCTTTACGTCAGAGCATATCAAACGATGCACTGAAAAGGTATTGTGTATTTCATTTTCACAAGAATGTTATAGTAAGTGCTTGAAATCCTTCAGTATACTTAATTTTTAGTGGTGAATTTTCAACAATTTATGAGAACAAATGATAAATGTAATTTTTAAACGTAGAACACACTGATTATTCCATTAGTCAGGTTCACAAACTTGTGCTATGGATTTTACCTGCAATCATATTTCACTTTTGTCCACAATTTCTGAAACTTGAAAGTGCTAGAATTTCATCTTGTTCTTCTGACATTTTAGTAGAAACTTGATCTTTAGTCTAATACAATCTAAGTTCTGTCCTCTTTAGGTTCATAATGCATACTGCAGCTTTCTTATTGGCTAAGAGGTGACAGTTGTACATTACTACATCACATAGAGGCTTTGGTTGGCCTATACCTCATTCAGGCTTTCAAAATGTGGTTGTAGGAAATAAGCTCTGGCACATTGGTTTTGTTTCATTAATAAAGAAATGCTTATCTCACTTCAGTCTCAAGTGCTGT
Source organism: Hypseleotris bucephala (assembly GCA_036025885.1). NCBI lineage: Eukaryota > Metazoa > Chordata > Actinopteri > Gobiiformes > Eleotridae > Hypseleotris > Hypseleotris bucephala. The sequence continues at coordinate 2,819 of JAVQKG010239078.1, forward strand.
GAAGATCCTGTATTGATGTGTAGTAGATTGTATTTGATTTGATCAATATTGTGCTCTTCAGGGGGTGGAGAGTATCTTTGACATTATGGAGATGGAGGATGACGACCGCACTGCTCTACTGCAGCTGTCCGACACCCAAATGGCTGACGTGGCACGTTTCTGTAACCGTTATCCCAACATTGAGCTTTCCTATGAAGTGGCTGAGAGGGACAATATAAAGAGGTATTAAATCTGACAAATTTAAGTGTTTTACTTGTTTGTTTGTACATCTAAATGTGTGCCTTTGCAGTGGCAGTCCTGTTTTGGTTCAAGTTCAGCTTGAGAGAGAAGAGGAGGTGACTGGACCTGTCATTGCACCCCTTTTCCCACAGGTCAGTGTACTACAAATCTGTTTCCGTCACATATTTAAATACAAAATTAAAGTTGGGAGTCAATTGAAACATAATGACCTTTTACAGAAACGTGAGGAGGGCTGGTGGGTGGTTATCGGAGATCCCAAATCAAACAGCCTCATTTCTATTAAGAGGTTGACTCTACAGCAGAAAGCAAAGGTCTGTTTTGTTTGTGCTAATGCTACTTGATCCTTAATTCAACAAAACCTAATTTTTGGTTCATTTATTTTTTCCAATTTAGGTCAAGTTGGACTTTGTGGCACCAGCGATGGGTGTTCACAACTATACCCTGTACTTCATGAGTGATGCTTACATGGGCTGTGATCAGGAGTACAAGTTCAGTGTGGATGTGAAGGAAGCAGACAGCGAAGGAGAGAGTGACTCTGACTAAGCCGGTTATTATTATTGTAACATTTTCATTTTTTTTTTATGTAAAGGGTATTGGTTTTGCTGTAGATACTGTCTCATGGCTCCTGTTAAAAACTCTTTGTGAAAGAAATTTGCTTTTTGTTGCTTAGATAACCATATAAAGTTAGGGTTATGTACATCAAGTCAGCTGTATCCTGTGAAATTGGCCCCATTTAATAAAAATAATCAGGTTGTGCTTCCCTCAAAAACAAATGTTTAGTCATTTATGTCAATGATTTTAAATGTGTGCTGTCCTAAATATTTTTGTAATAAAGTTGTTTTTGCCAACCGATTGTTACTAAAGACACCCTTTATTTTTTCAACAAAAGCTGAGTAGACTAAATAAGACCGGTGAGACAATGATATCATGACTTTAACAAAAGGCTTTATTTTGCTAATATTCTACATTTTATATGGATGTTATAGACTTCTAATTTGCTGTGGTCTATAGATCTGCACGATAAGACAATTTCTACGATAGATTTTTCAAATTTTACATCAGATTCTCATGGCCTTCCAATCATCCATAAATAATTACACATTCTTGGAAAAATAAAATTAGATTTTCAAAATCCTTATTTACATTAAGTGAGAGAAATAAATCTCATTCTGTGTAATTTGCAGAAGCTAAAAATACTCAATTTTCCTGAAACCTCCAGATTGCTATCTCCCCATTATCGCTGCAAGAGGCAAGAAGTCCTGCTTCCTTCGGGTTCCAGCTGACACAGTTGACATCTTGACTGTGTGCTTTGGTCGCATGACCAACCAATGAGTACACAGGCTGCTCTGGATCTGCTGTCTCATCCTCTTTAAATATTCGCACTGCATCATCCCCACAAGCAGTTGCCAGGGCTCCGGTCAGATGACACCTAAACACAGACAGAAAAATATGCACAATGTAATTTTAGAATATTTTAAAAGAGTTACATTTTCTTTGGATCATTCTTACCAGGAAACATCATAAACTGTACGGCCATGATAACCTGATAATGTGCAAACACACTTCCAGCACATGTCTCCTGTAAATAAAAAATAAATAAATTGAGGTACAAGTTTTACATATTGGTCTAATATGTAAAATCTCCATGTTGTAACAAAATAATGTTAACTGTCACCTTGTCCTCCTTCTGCTGAGCAGTCTTGCCAAATCTTGACTGTACGATCATCACTGCAGGATGCAAGTCTCTTTCCAGTGGCATCAAAGGACAGACTCCAAACAGTAGAAGTGTGTCCTTGTAAAGTGACCCTGCACTCCCAGTCATCATCGTCCTCTTTATAAATACAGATGTTGTTGTCATAGCTCGCTGATGCCAAAAGCTACACAAATATGACAGACAAAAACATAATAAATAACAAAGATAACAACAAAAACAATGTCATTATTGTGTATGCGACTTACTTCCTGTGTAGGGTGCCACACAACATGTTTCACATCTTGTGTGTGTGAGTTGACAACAGTAACACACTCATACTCATCCTCCTCATCAACTAACAAAACACAAGTGAATCAATCAATAAATCCTTAATAAATGTTTGCCAAGTATATGTTATGTTATTCCTAAGCACACAAACCTTCCCAAACCCAGACACTCTTGTCTCTGCTGCATGTGGCGAGCAGGTTCCCTGAAGGGGCCCAAGCCACACATTTTACCTCATTCTCATGACCCTCCAGGACAGTCAGGCTCTAGGACAGGTGAAATGCGAGGCTCAAGCTTAAACTACTTATAAACATATATGTACAAGCATGTAATTAGTTTCATATCCACATTACCTCAAAATGATCATTTTTCTTTTTCCAGATGCATGTAGTTGCATCGAAGCTGGCAGAAGACAAATAATTTCCACATGGTGACCAGGCCACTTTCCTCACAGTGCGTTGATGCCCATCTTCAAGTACACTCTTACATACCCAGTTATCGCCTGATAAAAAAATTAAATAATTCCATACAGCATTAAAATAATACAACTGATCGTGTTCTAAATTAAACTTAAAGTATAGGTCTGATAAGAAGTAATTAATTTACTTCTTGTGGTCTAGTACCTTCACGTTGTTACCGGTTGTAACCATATGGTTGTAACTGTTAAACCTAGCATTGCACTAATGTCCAATGATATCATAACAGTGCGTGTGGTTTTCTAAAAAAGTGCGTGTTGGTTTGCTAACAATTTTAATGGAACGCTACCTTCTCGTCCCCATATCCGGATGGCCTTGTCTCCTCCACACGAGGCCAACAACGATCCGTTTGGGCTCCAGCTCACGAACCAGCACCGAGAGTCCGGATGTGCGTCCAGCCTCTGGACCACAGACAAAGCCTCCTTCATAGTCCCAAAGAATGAATTCAGTATATTTTATGACAACGTTATTACACGACGGTCTTTGTGCTCGGCTAATGTGTGTAACTGCTAAAAAATAACAGCGCAGTGTACAGCGTGCACACACTACATGAAAAGAACACACTTATTCTCAGGTCTTCTTCAATTAGGAAACACTCATGTAGCCTACTTAGAAAACAAATTACAAAGTTTATATAAAAGACCTTAAACATCAGACTGATAAAGATGCCGCCGCCATCTTCACGAAGAAGCCCAAAAGCATTGTGGGATATTTTTTTCCAAAATAATAACTTAACAGTATGATGACATGCAGCTAGTACAATACTTCTAAAATGTTTGATGTCTTTACGAGTTGTGGGAATTGTTCGAAATATAATTATTATTTTATTATTTACATTTTTATTGCGTAAACAAATCACCGCTGGGTGGCAGCCCTCGTTGTAAACCAGTTGAAAGCACCTCTTACGAATCACAAAGAAGAATGATGTGAACAAGGAAGTCAACATTTCACAGGAAGCCAGCGTAAGCTGTCTTTTGTTTTGTTTTTAGTCATTATTTCTTGTTGCTTAGCCTCGGGCATTTTCTGATTTTGTCACTATTTAGATAACTACATAGTTTATAGTTCGTTGTATGTTTCTCAGCTATCTCTTTAAGAAAAGTCGTCGACTTTTGGCGTTAGCTTCTGCGTGCTAACAACAAAGCTAACACAGGCCTGGATCTGTTCACTGTTCATCGTCTAACAGCTACCTGTGTTGTAAAATTGAAATTTCAATCGTAAATGGCTGAACGGGATTATTAAAGTTGTTAATATCATACTAGGTTTGCTATTCTTAGTTGAAAACAGAGCCGTGTACTCTTCTGGCCCAGAGATTGTTTTTGTATGCTGTCTGTGAGTTGACCTTTCCGTCGGAACAGTTGGTACCATAAAGTGAAAGAGAGGTTGTGGGTTTATTGGTGCGATCTAGAGGGAGGCCATGTACGCCCCACCGGGATCTACCGTCAGTGGAGTCCGGAGGAGGAGAGGCGGCTCCTCTGTGCCCAAGCAGCCGGAGCGGAGCCTGGTATCGGCTCTGCCCGGAGCTCTGTCCATCACAGCACTGTGTACTGCTCTGGCTGAACCCGCCTGGCTCCGGGTTCATGGAGGCACATGTCCAAGGCAAGAGCTGGGAGTGGCAGACGTACTGGGTTATATCGACCCCAAGCTGTTGGATGGTGAGTATTACGCCATATACTACAACATTAATCTTAAATGTGTCGAATTATTCAATGGCGTTTACTTTTTCTGTGACCTCCAGATTATTGTGTGAACCCTCAGACCATTTTACTGCTGAGAGTCATAGCTGCCTTCTGTTTCCTGGGCATCCTGTGCAGCCTGACTGCTTTTCTTCTGGATGTGTTTGGACCCAAACACCCAGCTCTCAAAATTACACGCAGATATGCATTTGCTCATATTCTCACAGGTCCGCATTTTCCTTTTTTCCTTATTATTGACATTGTTATGATATGTCATTGTTGATAACCTGCTAAATGTCTTTTCTGTTCTGTCTCTAGTGCTACAATGTGCCACAGTCATAGGCTTCTGCTACTGGGCCTCAGAGCTCATCCTATCTCTACAGCAACAACACAAGAAGTACCACGGCTCCCTTATTTATGTGACATTTGCCATCAGCTTTTACCTGGTGGCAGGGGCCGGAGGCGCCTCAATTTTAGCAACAGCTGCAAACCTCTTGCGCCACTACCCAACTGAAGAAGAGGAGCAGGCTCTGGAGCTGCTCTCAGAGATGGAGGACAGCAGTGAAACTTTTCCTGCAGATTATGACATTACCAACCAGTTTCAACCACCACCTGCCTACACGCCTTAATGTTGCCACAATTGACTCTTAACACATGCTTCTATGTTAGCACGGCTAATGGCTTGATGGGAAAATCCACTCTATATCAGAATATCTTTGCAAATACTCCTCATAATGAACATTTTGTGCTGAGTGGATGCACAACCATCTTGACTGTCAGTGCTTGAATGCATGAAAGCCTTTTCTGATGGTGATTGAAATCCAGAATATAATATGTACTGTGTCACTACTCAATTATTAGTGATATGCATGTAAATGGCTTTTAAGACTTGGTCTTTACATGTGGAGCAAATGAAATCAGAGGGGAGTTTAAGGAGAGGCATAAAAACTGCACATGCCAATTTGTAAAGTTTTGGTTGGATTTTGTGCACCATTTGGAATTTTTGCTTGCTATGTTTATTTTTTCTTACTGATCAAACATGCAAAAATGTACAAAAATGTTTTAGCCATTTCTTTTATATCTACAGTATACATGGTCAGTTGAACCATTATTTATTTATGAATCATTTCTGATTTTCTCTTATTTCTTACTGTGTGTACTTGTTAGTCTTATTCATTCAAAATTGTATTTACTTACAGCAGATAAGAAAAAAGTATAATTGGATACGTTGTGCATTGAAATTTAATTGCAGCGAAGAAATAGTGACTCTTTGTTTCACAAATCACTGCCCTTTTAGTAAATAATCCCATATTTAATTTAAAACGCAACTCAACCCTTAATGTGCTGTTGTTACAGTATGTGTAAGTTTTAGTATGTGTTTCTGTGCATGATTTTGTGTTTGTGTTTTAGGCCTGATGGGCATCTGTGAAAGCTCTTTTTGAGCTTCCAAGGCTTAAAATGGTGATTGATGGTGTTGACCCACTTGGTTGTATTTTATTGATACCATTTCTTGATTTTTCTTCCAACTGCAATACTTCTACCATCAGTATGTAAATATTGATTGTTTATACATAAAAGTGGTTCTAATAAAACAAATGCCCTATTGTCACTCATGTGTTCTTTAAGTAAACATTAGTTGGCATTAATTTAGATTGACAAATTAAACCCTTTACTTGAGTCTGTAGTTTTGACTTAACAGTGTATTGACTTTGACATTTCCGTCTGACCAGGGTATTTCTGGGTTCACAGTCCAGGCAGTTAGACCCAACATGGCATTACTGCGAGTAAGAGCCTTACTACTTAGTGGACTTTAAAGGGCATACTCCACGGCTCCTTGTGTTTTAATTAAATGTAAGAAATGTTCATATGTTTAGTGCAATATTGGGGTAGTGTGCACACCATTGTAGTTTCTTTGTGTTAAATCTATGCCAAGAGAAATACTGTATATCAAACAGACCAAATAGATCAGGTTCAAATGTCATTTTGAGCTCAGCCAAATGCTTGAAGTTAATCACAAGAATAAACAAGGCATTAATTGGTGTAGTGGAGTTTTGGAGGGCAATAGGTCAGTTGAGGAAAAGAAGCCATGCCTCTTCCAGAAAATTAGGCTTACGTCGCAGCGTCACTTGGCTGGATCTTGGCTATATATAAACACACCATCTCAGACAGATCAATATCACAGTTGTGAAAGTTCCTGCTGCCTCTGTGGTAAACTGTTTTCAAACGTCTCTCCTAAAACTCCTGAAGTGAATCAAAATCATGCTGGCAAACGCAGTTCGCACCCTGCTCTCCAAACAAACCCTGACTGTTCTTTCACGTCAACCTGCCTGCTTTGTGCATCATGGTGATTATGGTAACTGGGGAAATACCAATGTGGCACTGGTAAGTGTGAAACATGTGACCAAATTCATTGAAATAGAAGTGTTGTTTTATAAATATTATGTTTCAGGTTTTCTCTGGATGTGGCTGGTGGGATGGTACTGATGTCCATGAGGGAGTGTAGTGAGTAATAGTCAAGCAGTTTTTAGATCACTGCATTTTGAAAGATGTAACTATAAGCTCTTTTTATTTAGCACTATCTATCATCTGAGTCGCAATGGAGCTCGCTTCCAGATGTTTGCTCCAAATCAGCAGCAGATGCAGGTGGTGGACCACATGAGAAAGCAACAAGCCTCTGGGGAGAATCGGTAAGTGAAAGAACAAATCAACTGTTTTCACACATCACATTATCTTTGTTCTGCTTAATAATCTTAAAACAATATTTGGCTGTTACATAGAAACATGATGATGGAGTCTGCCCGCTTCTCTCATGGTCAAGGAATGATGCAAATGCAGGACTTGGCCAAGCTGGATGCCAATAGCTTTGATGCTGTGATCTTTCCTGGGGGCCATGGGATCACCAAAAATCTGTGAGGAACAATTTACTCTGTTAGTGTATAAAGACAGAAGTTGAAAACATCAACCAATGCTTTTGTTATAGAGAATGAATATGACTTTCAACTTGGTAGATCTTCCTTTATGAAGGATGGCAAGGACTGTAAGCTGCACAATGATGTTGAGAGAGTCCTTAAAGAATTCCACCGCTCACGCAAACCCATCGGGTCAGTAAACTTTTGTTGCCTGTGTTAATTTCATTGACACAGCTTTATTTTGTTAAAAATACTAGGAAGCAAAGTAGGTATTACACAAATAGAGAAGAATATTTTGAACGTTGGTTTGAAGAAATCCTTTGCAAAGACAAAGAGGATGTCTGTCTTTAGAAAAAGTGTGTTTGCCAAAAGGAAGGATGACAGACAGGGCTCAGGCTGCAGACAAATCCAACAGGTGATCGACTGCAAAGGCTGATCCTTGGCTCCTTCACTTGCTCCTGATTTGAATGGGTCATGTGAGGAGACCTGTGGTCTGTTTTTCAGGTCAAATGCAAACTAGAGACTTCATTTAAACATATGCATGTCAGTCCTAATATTTGTACTTGTGTTTTTGTTAAATCATATACACTGTGTTGTCTACTTTTTTGCAAAGACTGGCCAGCATGGCTCCTCTGCTGGCCTGCAGAGTGCTGCCTGGGATTGAGGTGACCATGGGGTATGAGCGGGACGAGAACACCCGCTGGGGGAACTGGCCCAACACTAACATGGTGCAGGCAGTGAAGAGCATGGGGGCACGCCACAACATCCGCGAGCCATATATATCCTTTACAAAGGCTATAGCTTATAATGTGTTTTCTTATGTCAGCATTTTGTGCAGTATTTTATTACTTTTTTCTTTAACTCATTTTATTTTACGAGGCCTATGTGGATGAAAAAAACAAAGTGGTCAGCACCCCGACATTTATGTGGGAAACAGAAAACCACTATCATTATATATTTGATGGCATTGGAAACATGGTCAAGCATGTGATGCGCATGTCAACCAAGTAAGCATCTGAAGCAAGAAGATGCTGAAGGCATATTTATCATGTCTTTAGAGACTACAGTCATTGTATATGCTTTAGATGAAAGTAAATAGCCTTTGATTATAGAATCAAAGTGAATTGAATATATCTTATTCTAAAGAATGCACACTGTATGAATTGAGGCACCAATGTACTAGAAAATTAATAGATTTGTTTTGATATCTTGAGTTATTATTGTAGAAAGCAAAAATATGCAAGAGTCACATTGTTTTATTCAGACTCAAAAGGTGGCTCAAAAATAAACACAAAACAATTTAATCTGTCTGAGTCATTTTTATTTTTAAATAAAGTCTCACAACTGTACATCCAGCATAAAACCATTTATTCAAACGTATAAAAATGACAACAACCAAGTGTCAAAATATAGAAAAATCAGTTCTTGTACAAAAAGCATAATAAAAACACATATCCACTTTAGCTTTTCTTTGGGGAAATGTTTTCACAATAAGGTACAAATGTTGTCTCCTTTAGTCAGGTAACAAATATATTTTCAGTAGATGGGCACAAAATTTATTGAGACTTGCAATTCACATAAAGAATCACAAGTCAGAAATATTCACAGTGTTGTTTTCACACCAGTAATGTGACATGTAAACAATTGCATATCAACACTATAAAACCTTAATACAATATACAGAATAACTCTGTATACAATAAACCTCCATACTTTCTGATGGTCAGCTTTTTACTGTAGTTGGAGACCTAAGCAAACATAAGGCAAAAATGACATTCCCTGTTTAAGTTATCAAGTTTTACCCTTTCATCTTAAAGGCTAAAATGGGTAAGGACCAATTTAAGTGAAGTAGTATTTTTTTTTCATAGAAAATCATTCAACAAGATGATTCAACTGATTCAAACTAAAATACAAACAAACCTATGTACATACACAGACTATGTACAAAATAATACTGGCTTCAACAACTGATTTGTTTTATAAAATCTCATTACACCAGTGCCTTTTGATAAAATATGCATGTAACACAAAACCATATAAAAGGTAAAACTCATCAACATAAATACAGCCGTGTTTGTAATTCATTTGGGTGAGATTAAAGACAGTAGTAAGTAGATTTTTTGTCGTATTGTAGTGTTGGGAAAAGCTGACACATTTCTTCACAAGGACCCCTAACATGTTCAACATTACAGATAAGAGGTTGTCTCGGGCAATGACAAAACAATTGTCAAAAGCATCCCTTTTTAGTAAAGGCAAGGTTAGTGATAAATTATGCTGAAGATATAGCCTTCATAATCTTGTTGGTGCTTTTATAAAGCCAGTCTGTAATACTTAGTTCAAATCGATCGTTGACACAGTTTAAAAGTCTTATTGTCTGATTGTCAGTGTTGAACATAAATCCATAGCACAGCTGCTTGAACCATATAGAAAAATAAATAAATCCTTCTCCTCCAGATGAATATTAAATGCACAGAACCTTATAGTCATCACATACGGGGCTGTTTGCACATTTAATGGCAACAAATGACTCCCACAGTCAGCAGACTTTAAGGATGCTGTAACAGGCGCCCAGAGGTTTTTCAGTCAGAACCGCTATTTGGAATATTTCACAAACCTGGAAAATAAAGGAAATAATATCCATTAGAATTAAATGTAATTTATCACACATGAACCAAATAATAGCACTACATCACTACACATGCATGATCAAGAGGCAGGCATGCAGCGACAGGTGGAAGTAAAAGGAGACAGGTGAGAGGAGAATAACGGACCAATTACGCTGCTAGAGCAGGGCTGAGCTGGCGTCAGAGTCAGTGTCGGTGCCAGGGTGGAGGCGGGGCGGGGGGAGACAGATGGACTCTTGAGCCCGCCTGTGCTCGTGGTATTCCTGTCGCAGAGCCCTGAAACGCTCCTCGCTGAGAGAGCGGCTGTAGTGGCGAGGCGGGTTCATAACAGGACTGACTGAGGGACACAAGCCTGGGGAATGTATTATGGAGAGGAAATGCTTGGATGGGCTCACAAATCACAGCACAAGGACACAATGAACACATGCAATACAATTACATCAAGCTCTGCCAACACATGCAACACATTCATACTGTATATAGATATATTTCCTACCTTTTTGTTGCTTGTCCTGGAGGCCAGTGCTTTGATCATATCTGCCTTTCCAGTGTCCCACATTGGACTGAGCAAATCTCATGGCCTCCAGGACTTCTAAATCCACAAAGGCATCAGCAGAGTCCCATTCATAACTCTCATCTACTGATGTGTTTTTTCTATTGAAATACACAAAACAAACAGTTAACAATCAACATTTTAAAAAAGCAGCAAAATAACAATTTTGGCAACATGAAATTCTGTGCTGAGACCACATTTTGTTGTGTTAGTTACTGTCCAGGTGCGATGGTGTTTCACCTTTTGGCTCTCCTTTCAGAGAGGTCTATGTGACGCTCGCTCTCCTCTGTGGTTTCGGGTGAGCTGAGCAGCGTCGGAGTGATAGACAGTGACTGCCGATACATTCCAGCACTACCTCGACCGCTGCTCTGGCTGGCATAACTGGCCCGTCCTCCCTCTCTGACCTCTCTGTACTCCCAGTCCCCTGGACGCCCCATCATCCTCTCTGCATGTATGTATGGCTCCCCTTCACGAGGAGGACAAGGGGAGTAATATGGTGAAGGCCAGCTGATGCCGCGTGGTAAGTATGACCTAGGAGGGCCTCTTCTGTGGTCTATGGGTCTCATGTATTCCCCTCGGGATACAGGCCAGGGTTGGTACTGGGGCATAGGAATGCAGGAGGGCATTGGGACATATTGTGGCTCAATAGGTCTCATTGATTCCTCACATGAGGGAGACCATCTACTACATTCAGGAAAAATTGTAGCTTGGCGACGTGGATCACAAGGTTCCAGCACTGGGGAGACTGAGGTTTGCCTTGGTGAATACACTGAAGGTGTGAGGTAGGAAGGACTAGCTAAAGGTCTTTGTGGAAGATGTGGTCTGTCTAAGCTTCCCATGCTAGGTCTTCTAAAGGGCATGTACTCCCTCCAAGAAGGTCCGGGTCTCATAAAAGAAGGTGGGGAGCGGCCTAAACTATAAGATTTAACCCTGACATCTGGACTTGGAAACTCATCCCAGTAAGACCTTTCAGAAACGTAAGTCCTTGGACTCTCAAAATGTTCCCATCTTTGTGATCCTAAACTAATAGATTTTTTAAGAAAGGGACGTGGCTGTCCCATACCTGAGAGGGTTCGACAGGGGCCAATACTAAAGGATTTTTTAATAAATGGAACCGGAGCTTGTGATATACGTGACACAATATTGTTAGTCCTGCTGCTATCCTGAGATGAAGGTGGTCTTTGGGTTGGCTCTGACAATGACACACTACTGTCTACAAAACTTGAAGAATGTTTTGAAACGATTTCTGCCATGCTTCTAGCTGCACTAAACAATGTGTGAGCAGACCTGGATCGAACCTGGAACTCAGGCCTCTCTGAACTTGTTTGCCCAAGTCGAAGTCGTGTTTTCTCATCATAAAGTTGCCTGCTAGTTTTCTCGGGGGCATGTGATATATTCTCATCAGGAAATCTAACTCGGAGTAAAGGATCTCTTGGCTCCACATGAACTAGGTGTGTGTCTTCTGCATCCGCACCAACAACTGTATGACTTTGTTCAAAGCGAACTTCCTTGTGAGTTGTTTCCTGGTTTTGAACATGAACCTCCCAGTTTCTAGGAACCACATCTGGCTTGGTCACTGGAGATGTTCCTGTCTTTTCTTCTTCACTTTGCTGAGTGTCTGTGACTTCACTTTGCTCCACAGGCTCATCCACACTCATTTCAATAAAACCCGGAAGGCTCAGGTATTCAAGGATAGCACTTGTTTGCAAAGGATACATTTTAGGAGACTGAGATACAGGTTTTTCTTTGAACGATTCTGACATTCTGGGGACTGAAAATTGAGACTGGTCACTTTCAACTTCTTCCACCAAAGTTAATGTTGTAATAGGACTAGGGCTGTCTGAAATAAGACATCTGTCACTCTTTCTGGAGCGTGTTCTCACACCTTCCCGCTCACGTTCAGAATAGGGTAAAGTAGGGTAACTTGAGGGACTTGAATCCTTTCTGCCACTATCTACTTCTGCACTAGTTTCTGGGCGACAATATGGCCGAGCACTGGAGTCCCAGGGTTGAGTGCCTGCGATGGACCTCCTGTAAAGATCAGGGTTTTGTGGACTCAGTGACTTGTCTCTTCTCGGGGACTGTAAGTGCAGGGCTGGTAGACTTTCTGAGGTGACGTCAGGAGTCAAAGGAAGTGAGGTGTTCTGTGTAACTGGAGACCGTGATGAGTCAACATGAAGAGTGTCAGCTGTATTGTCGTGGCTTGTGTGAGAAAGTACAGAGCGGGGAGACCCGGTGTCCCTGGGACTTTGTACCGGTACAAGACTTGTGACTGACGTGACAGGGCTAATGTCCCACTGTATACGAGAAGGAGAGAGCCTTTCCATAGGGCTGCTGGTATTCCCAAAATAACAGGCCTTCCTATAATCTGATATCCGGCTTGTCTGACCTGAAGCTCTGTGTTTTTGCCTAATAGTGACCTCCTGTGGTTTCCAAACAGGTTCTTCATCTACTAGTGTTTCTCTGTGGGGGCTTCTTGCCTTTTCTGTCTGACCCTGACTCCTCTGATTGGCTGTATAAGCTTTCAACTCCTTCTCTATTTCCTCCCGCTCTTTTGATAGTTGAACACACTTCTTAATGCTGTCCATTTCTTCTGCAGTGTCCAGTTGTGAGACCAGGGTACTATTGTTAGCTATTCGACTCTCCCTGCCTATGGGCTCATGTAGCCTGTCTCTTTCATTGTCCAAATGTTTGCCTCTTCTGCCCAGACTGGGGAAGAGCTCCTCGGCATGGCCCAGGATGCGATGTCTTCTCAAAGAATCAGTGGGCTTTTTCTCACTGTTGTCAGAGTAGAAGCTGGCTCTTTCAAGCAGTGCTTCAGAGCTTTGTTCATCGTCTGAGTAAAAGCAGCCGTGACGGGAGAAGTTTCTGGCCATGGCTCGAACTCTCCCAGGAGAGGCAGGTGGCCTACCTAGTTCAGGTACATCCACTGTTAGAGGAGAATCCTTTCTTTCATCTTTATCTGAACTCAGGATACTTGATTTTGGAGAATCTCTAAATGATCCTCGATTGCTCCCTGAACCACTAGCCCCACCATTACTTTGCAGAACAATCTTTTTATTTGTGGGGCTTAAACTTTCCTGCTGTGGCTGCACAATAAAGCGTCCATCCGGGCCTCTGGAGATAGACTCCAGAGCAGTTGGAGAAGGGGCTTGTGAGCCGAGATGACTCTCAAACATAGTGTAATGTGGTGGTGGAGATGAATTAGACAGAAGCTGTTTTCGCTGATCATGGTACTCCCCACGGCTGCCTTTATCAAAAGTGGAACGATCAGACTGCAGCGAGGACATGTGTGGAAAGAAGGGCAGCGGAGGACACAGCTTCAGTTTGAGAACACTGTCTGGGGTCCGAGGAGGTGACCGAGCTCTGAAAAACATACAATATTATGTAAAATCATTTTTATAAGGAAACAATAAAAAACAGCATTGTTGTACTCACTGTGGTGATGTGCTCTTGTGGAAGGCAGTGGTCAAGTCTGTAAAAAGGTAAGAATATATATTGTTTGTTTTTTGTATTTTTGGGGGAGGGGGGGGGGGTTTAATCATTTATCTATGAAAGTTACCTCCTCTTCGCTTCATGCGACGTTGCCGTCTTCTCTGACTCATATAACATGCAGTTACCAAAGAGAGGATGATTGTTGCAAACAGGAAGCACACTCCAGCGATCACACCAGCCAACAAGGGCTCTGGGATCTTTTCCAGAAAACTTGGGCGCAGGGGGTAAATCTCCATCCCTGTAATCAAGTCAGAGTTACAAATATTGTCTTAATTTAAGAAGCTAACATAAAGAATTTCTGAACTACTCACCTATTGTAGAGACACTGACATAATCACTGGGCACACTAAGGACCTTATTGCTTAGAGACAGTAGCCTGAGGTCATAACTGGAGTCCTTAAATATAAATATTTGACATTACACAACACATTAATTTAAGGTGAAGAAGATAATAGGCAGTCTTAAGTCAGCTAATGAGAGATAAATACCCGCAAGAGTCCTTTTACTAATAGTTCACTTTGACTAGCATTGATATTGCTGGTGATGATGACCCACTGGCCCTGATCCCTGCGGGCCTCTAGCACAAAGCCAGTGAGTGGAGAAGATGAATTTTCTGGAGGGAACCACTGCAGGACAACACCTTGACTAGTTCGATTGACCGTCAACATTACAGGGGGGTCCATGGGTGGAAAGTCCCATAACGTAGTACTCTCGGTTGGAACAGCTGATAAAAACATAGACCAAGCTTATCTTCTAGTTGAAGTATAAAACAAAGCAAATACCTGCAAAATATAATAATAACAGCGCACATACCAATGGTTTGTACAGAAACTATTTCACTGAATGGTCCAGATCCAAGTTTGTTCTGAGGTAGGACACTAAATTGGTAATTGGTGCCAGCTAGTAGCGCTGTTACTAGCAAGTAGTTTTTAGATGTAGGCACAGGCAAAGAGGCCCAATCATGTTTCCCTCTGGATGCTTGCTTCACCCTAGAAAATAAGATGCAAAACAGAAGATACAAATAATATAAACATAGTTTAATCACAGACTAAACCTTTTAAAATGTGTAATTACTTACCATACAGTAAACTTCTGGGTGTATCCCCCATCAAAACCAGGCACCCAGGAGACATTAGCTTGGTTCATGTCAGTGTTTACAGACACAGAGGATACGGCATGAGGACTGGTACCTAACATACACAGACAGCTAAGTTTGTAATGCTGTCATCGGTTGATCAGTTTATAAAACAAGTTTGCACACTCACCTAGAACAATGACTACAGTCCCTGCACTGACGGTGGCTACACGGTTAGAGGCCAAGCACTCCCAGCCTCCATGGTGGTCTTTACTGAGAGGCTGCAAAAGGAGGGAACCATTTGCCAGCACAGTGAATGGAGACCGTGGAGTTGGGCCAATCTTTGATAAAAGTAAGATAGACAAAGTTAGATGTTATACAGTATTTTTGTGTATTTCTTTTTTTACATTTCTTACTATACCTTGCTCCATGTTATGTTTGGAGAAGGGTCTCCGATGGCTTCACAAAGGATCATCAGCTCTCTACCCACCTCCTGCATATACTCCTGACGAGGAGGCAGGCGGAAGGTTGGTGGGTCCTGTGGACAAGAGATATTTTATTTACTTTTGCCTGTAGTTAGAACTAAGAATTTAACATTTGCTTTGCTAGTCTTACCTGCAAGATAACCTGGGTTGGTGCAGATTGGCCCATAGTACCATAAATATTATAGGGCGTACATGTATACATGCCTACAGCATTATCATTGGCCCGTGCAATAAAAACAGAGCCCTCAGAATTCACCATCCAACCTGGGAACTAGACAGAAATATTGATGTAAATGTAAATATAAACTAAATGACATGCCTCATCTCAAACGAGAACTTACATTGTCAAGATTCAAATGATTTCCATCTTTTGTCCAGTTTACATAAAGCACCGGAGGGTCTGCCTGAACAGGACAAACAATAACCCCTTCCATTCCAGCAGGCAGATATGTTTCCCTGGGCATCCGAGTTACCCGTGCTGCATCTAGGATGGAAGAAGATAGAAGGTCTAGAGGTTACAATAATTCTCTATGTCACCAAGACAGCTTGAAGTGTTTTAAACACTTACGTTTAACTTTGAGATGTGCCGAAGCAGATGGTGGTGTTAGTATCCCATTGGTGGGGATGCAGGTGTAGTTGCCAGCATCCTCTGGAATAAGATTTGGTATAAGAAGTGTCCCATCCACTAAAACCTTTACTCGAGATTTTAAAGACCTACGAACAAAACATGAAGGCATTTTCAGAAACACAAACACAATCCAATGTGCCACATAATATACACATTATTGTCTACAGTACTGTAAAATAAGGCAAGACACTACAGGTAAAACACATTTTCTCTTTTTGGCCAGTTTGGTCCCTAATCAAACTGGTTCAACAATCTACAAAAGAGACCAAGAATTTAAACCTGGCTCTATCCATCATTGAAAATTTGATTCTAGATGGGTATCCTGGTATGCAATTTTGGTCATTTATGCACACAAAATGCCTAATTTCTATATGAAATAATCAAATTACATTTTTATATATTTATGTCAGTAATCTCTAATCTGCAGAAAAAGTTTCAAAGTGATATCTCCAAAATGGTGTTTTTCCAATCACCAGTCTCACCTTAAATCACAAACTCTGCTAAAAATGACCTACTCAATATGGTAAACATTTTGTCCTTGTTTCAGCCATTCATAGGTGAGGTTAGAGGGGTAGGCATCCGCTTGGCACTGCAGAACTGCATCCTGGGACATGTTCAGAGTGGTGTCCTCTGGGGAAATGATGATTATTGGAGGACCTTAAGGAGAAAATGGAAGTGTAAACATGAACAGTATGAACAGAACAATCAATAAAGAATGTTTTAGTCCTGGTGTTTTTGTAATGCAATTAAATGAACTATAGGTGGCAGTATAAACTAAAGTTAACACCAGTCTCTACAGACAATCGACCTGAGGAAATCAGAAAATTGTTTGGGAATAGCTTCCCTCAAACATTCAGCCTTTCTTTTAGAAGCACCCCTTTAGCTTAGCTAACAAGGAAGTTACAGTATTAAATCTCCCCAAATGCTAAGAAATTCAACACTGACCTTTGACCTGCAGTTGTGTAGAGTGGGTAAGATTTCCTTCTGAGTTTGACACGTGACATTTGTAGACTCCTGAAATATTTCTTGTGACAGAGGCCAGTGCCAATGTACCATTGAGCACCTTAAATGGGTACAGTAAGTGTTAGGTAAGGACAGCACATGGTTGTCATAGAGGAAATAACACAATACAAATATACTAAAGTTATATGATATTCTCCTCACTTTAATTTTCTCATGTTTCTCTATTGGGTTCTCGTCTTTGTGCCAGACAACAGTTGGTCGAGGGTTGCCATGGGCGCCACAGCTAAGAGTCAGTGAGTCTCCAAGGAGAACTTCCACAAAAGTTGGTGGCCGCTTGATAAACACAGGTGGAGCTGCAACAAAAGCATCAATTGTTATTGATGTAAACAAAGAAGATCAGCCAAGCAATCAGCTTAAGTATCTGCAAGAAAAAGATTGTAAACATGTTTCAATTAATTGGTCAGAGCTCTGCTCTTAATTTATTGCCAATACTAGAAAACAAACATATGGTGTGACTTGGGACTTAGAGGTACCACATGCAGGGAGAACTAAGAGAATAAACCAGGATTATACACTTCTAATACATTAAAAGCATTAATGTGAAATTGTGTGCTAAAAGTAGTAAGCAATGATTTTCATTTGGATTCTGTATGACTGATATCACATTACTTCTAATAAATTAAATGCCAAAAATGAATTCATGCCATTGCCCTCTGAGTCTGTGACAAATCCCACATTGAGACCATTCTAAATATCCCTATTTAGAATGGTCTCAATGTGGCCCAATATGAGCACTGAATGGGACAGTCTCTTGTCTCCAAAAAGCCTGCAGTGCTGTACCTGTGATGGAGAGAAAGGTCCATGTGCCATTTTGGAAGTCATCAGTTTTGCTGTCCAAGAGCAGGATGCGGCATTCAAACCATCCCTCATCCTCCAGGGTCAGTCGCTCCATCAACAGAGAGGCGCCCCGGGTCAGTGACACACGGCCTAAATGAGAAAAGGTGGTAAGAAAAACAGAGAGGCTCACCACGACGATCCAGACAGGAAGAGTCAGCATGGGACACACAGGACACAGGGTAACAAAAGAAACATTATGAGACCTGGTGGAGACTATTATCTAATCTATTGCTATGTAGTTTTGACAATTAGTCAAAATTAAATTAACAAAATTATATAATATTGCAACTGGAAAGAAGCTTTGAGGGTAACACAAAATTGCAAATCAGCATCATTTGAGTTCACATGGACCAATGTTTTGTTCTCTTAAGGTTTTCCATGGCAATGTGATGAGTTTGAAAAGTAAATACTTGAAAGCAGTTCCAAAGTATTCAAGTCTGTTTATGTTTTTATTCCCCTGAACTTTTGAATTAGAGCACTTGTTTTGGATTTATGAAGGAATAACAGAAGTGTATACCCCCACAGAAACAGAAAATCAGACCCCTTTCTGTCCACTCCATACTTCGAACTCTGTCAGACTTTGAAACTTGATCTGTTGGTTGCCTGGTGACTGCTGCCTGGTATTAAAGTCACCCCCACATCCCCTTCTCCACCATTCCCATCTTTTTATTCTGTCTCTCAATGAACTCTTTTTACCCCCTTCTTCAGTCAGTGGGTCTTAAAAGACAGGAGGATGTATGGATGAGGAAAGACACACGCTGCTCAAACCAGAGCAACACATTTAGTAATATAGTGTATTTTTGTACGTTTTTTAAATACATTTGTATATATGCACATTTTTAAAATCTTTTTGTGAGTACCTTTGTATTCTATTAAGATTTTTTTAAGCCAAGTCTGTATATTTCTTGTTTTACCTAGTGATTTTTTTGTGTGACCAAGCAATCTTTCTTTGGGATCAATAAAGTTTGGCAAACACTAAAAATTTTTAAAAAATGTATTTGTATTTAGACCCTTTAAAAGTTTGTAAAAAAGAGTTCTAAATTCCAGAATGGATTCACAAAATATTAATAATATGGTTTTGGCAAATGACAACCACTCTGCTACATGTAGGTAATGTCAGAGCCTGGTTAGGAAACATTAGTGAATGTACCTCACATTGTATGTTTATTATTGTACACATTTGTACATAGCTAGGATTTTGGTTGGATGTAAAATTCTTCATTTTTAGGTTTTCCTGTGCTTACAAAAATGCTGATGACCACAATTATTTTTTCATTGTATGCTCAGAATTATTCTATCCCTCGCCACAAACCACACTTTTTTGTAAAGTTTACTCACTTTTGCTTCGGTTGCCTCCATTACATAATTTTTCTTTCCGTATGACAAACATTTTAAAGGGTCTATAATATGAAAAGTAGAAGGGCCCTCAAAATTCTACACTTCAGGAAAAATTAAATAAAATTCAAGCAACTAGTTAATGGCCTTAAGACAAGGCAAACTCAAAGTGAAGACTGACAATAGCTAACAATTAACCCTGCATTCCTGACTGAGGCTGTTGCTGAGGTTTATAGTCAGGTTTAATGATTGACTGACCCCCGAAGACAACTGGCTCACGTTTGATGGGAGGCGTTCACCTAAAGGGCCTCATAAAAAGCAAGCCTTTAGTTCTAGGTCAGTTTCATTTAAACAACTGGGTAGGGCTATGAGACAGGAAATGTGTGTGCTACTGATAATAGGTATGACTTATGGCTATCTTTAGGCATTTTTCCTTATCTTTTTTATCCGTGATTGCCTCTGGGTGCCCATTTCCTAATTATTTTCAGGTGAGGATGGAAAAAAGGTACAATTAAGCCATAAGCCAGAGTAAACGAGTTGTTATTAGATGCCTTAGCTTGTAAAGACCCAAATAATAACTAAATAAAGCTTATGGCAATCCTACTTAAAGATCAGCCAGATGGGCCATGTGGTTAGGAAGCACGTGGGGGTGTATATGTTGATTTTCAAAAATTTGTCCCTGCCCCTTGGACCTGAACAGAGGAAGCCTGGTTTCCTTGTGAAAACTTAACCCTTTCCCGTAGCCGCCTCTTGTCCATCACTACAAAGAGGCAGCAGCCCCCACTCCTCATTCTCTGGTGTTACCATAGTGACACGAAAAGGCCCGGCTGTGGGGTTAGATTTGAATTTAGTTGCTGTAGAAACGTGGTCCGACCAAATGTGGATATGGGAGGGACGAGCGTGCTGGAGGTGGAGTCTCAATGTCACAGATTTGAAGAAATTATAAATGGGCAAAACATGTTTAGGTTTGAAAACCGCTTTGTGACACATTCAATCATGAAAATTGAGGCCTATGGTTTTTCACTCAGCTCACACATAGACAATGGGCTGAAGCTGGGTGACTAATGTAACCTCATTTAAATTTGAATGCCATATCTCTTTTTTTCTTTTGATTGTTCTGTTCTTCAGGCATCGCCACATTGAATCATCTGCCTCCTATGTGACCCCATTCTCTCATTCCTATTCTCATCTTAGTCTTTCTCTACATCCAAAATCTCCAATTGGTCTTCCTCTACGCCTCTTGCCTGGCACCTAACCTCAGCATCCTTTTACCAATATATTCACTTTACCTTCTTGTATATGTGCAAAACATCTACAAGGGATCTCTGGACTCATTGCAGGTGCACTGCACGACACATGGATTTTTTCACTAGCTTTTGTAGAAAACAATGTCAAAATGTAACACTACAATAAAAAAAATTCTAGGACGCATTGAGTAAAAGGTTATAGAGAGGTTACTGACAATGTGCACATCGATAATCTACTGACAACAACCAATGAGAGCTGACCTTCCTGACCTCTATGACCTGTAACTCCCCAGCAGACACATTCATCACTGCTCCTCGTTCAACAAAGCACAGCATCCACAAGCCCTCTTCAAGAGCCAAACCTTATTAGAGCCATTGGTGGACAGAGAGAATCGTTGAAACAATAGATGTCCACCCTCCTCCTCCTCACCGTTTTTCCTCCAGCAGCTATCACATGACAGACCCACTCTATCTTAAAGTGAGCCTTGTTCCAACAGGCCGAGCCGCAGTGCAGTCAAGGGTAGAAAATGGAAACGCTAATCTGCGGGTTCTGCTGGAACTTAGTTGCACCCTATTCATATTAAAAAGAGTCAGGTTCTCACCCTGTGGGTGGCAGGTTAGGAATAACTCAGCTTCAGAGAAATGCCACTGGCTGAGCTGGCCTTGTCTCGTGGTTTCTGGTCTCCTTTATTTAAGTGGTTATTGATATGGGCCTTTTTGTAAATACAACCACTGCACGGAATTGAGTAGCAGTGACTACACCACATTTATCTTAGAGCATAACTTTACAACATCCATTTACTATGTGTCATTTTCTTGGCTATTTGTCTGATAAAATTGTGGAAAACATGTTTATTTGTAAAAAACGAAGCAACATGTGCTTTCAGATTGCTGTTCCCACCATTTCACTCTGGATTGGCTAAGTGGGTTATATAGTAAAATAACATGCAATACAAAAGCACCCGTAACCATGGAGGAAGAGCGATTACTCTGTTTTGAGAAGCATAAGCACTGCTTTTCTTTGTCCATCCGTATGTGTATAGGAGAGTTGGGTAGAGATGCATTGTGGGATGTGTTTTGATTTGAATACAATCATAAGTCTGGGGCCGGTGCCCTGCCTCTGACAGCTATCCCCTCCCACTCCCCCAAATTTCTCTCTTCAATCCTCCTGTCCCTCTAATCAGTTTAACCCTCTTATGAATAGCTCTTTGTCGTGAGATAGATTACAGTTAACTCTGTCCCTCTCACTCTATCCGGCCATGTAACCCCTCGTACTCATGGCCACACTAGCACATGGCTCACGTGCCAAAGTTCACTGTATTGGCAACTTTATTTAACCAATGAGAACTTGCTTGGTTTAGCCTGTTTTCTTTTAGATGAAAAAGATTTATAGTATTTTAGACTCAATACAGAGCAGAAATGGATCCCATGTTAATTGTATGAATCAGTCTGTAACACACCTAAGGCATAAAGTTACAAAGCCTTTGTAACAGCCTCTGTTTAACCCAGTAACCATGAAATCCCCAACCTCTGGTCAACTTTTCTACTATTGTCTGATGTTAGGAGGTTCTGGCTTGTATTTAGTAGAGAAATTAAATTAACTACATCTTATCTGCCATTCAATGCATGAGCTAATGCATGTGTGTCATTTGTGCATTTGTGCAGTGAATGTAGGTCTTGGCTTGTTGAATTTTAAGGAGTCGTACTGAGAGTGTGCTGGGGGCCTGCTGGGAACTGGGGATTTGCCCATTGTTGTAGTGGTCTAAGGTCAGAGTCCCCTGTTCAATGTCTATTCTAATTTACTTTATACACATTAATATCTTTGATGTACACCTATTGATAAAACACAGATACAGTACTTTGTCCTGAGACAAAATGAGGCCAGGAGGGGCTTGTATGGTTGTGTTATTATACCAAACTCACTTTTAGCCCTTTATGGGCTTTAATTGTTATAAAACTAAGTGGAAGAGGGAGGAAATGTACTAATACCTAGTCATGGACCTTAAGCAGACAGGAGAAGCTCCCTCTCAGACAGACCCAGACAGGCTGCTGTCTAGGGGTCAACAGAAGGACACTCTGTCCATGACACTATTCAAAAACACAATGCAAGCTTAAATACACCTGATATGATATCAAATACATTGGTTTAATGGATGACTAAAACTGTCACTTAAGATGATCATCCTGCATTCTAGAAATAGCCTATTACATTAGATGCATGTGAAACATTAGCTAACCCACTCTGGTGCATATTGTGTTGGATGTGCTTGACCAAGGTATAGTGCAAATTAAAAGATAAATATATACTTTTTTCTTGGCTTGTTTTGAGATACAAAAGAAAAAAGTCACTGAGGCTCAGGATTTGAAGTTAAGAGCATGTCTTATGAAATACAAGCTTAGCAGTAAGATATACATATACATATATACATATATACATATACATATATATATATATATATATATATATATATATACACATATACACACACAACATATAAATGCTGTTATCCACCATATATATGTTGATATCCATTTCAGTGCTTCTTCATCTTACTGCTAAGCATGTAGATCATAAGATGTGCTCTTAACTTCACATCCTGGGCCTCAGTGACTTTTTTTTGTATCTCAAGACAAGCCAAGACAGAAATCAGGAAACAGTTTTCCACATGCAATAGTCTTGTGGTTAAATCTGAAATCCCCCACAATTTTAATTTGAGGGTAGAATACATTACATACATAGACCTGACACGCTTCACACACTGCCATCTGCCTCCAGTGGGAGGGGAGAAATGAAGATCTAAGGCAGACAGGGTAAACCCTCACCAGACACAGGCTTCATAAGAAACAAATATGGCACAAAATGAACACACACCATCCATACAATGTTATTACCACATTTTGGCTGCTTGGGCACACCTAAACAATATCATGTTAACGGTCTACGATTGTATTACTTGTATATGTTTTTCCAATAATTCAATTATCATAATCATCATAAAATCTTCCTCATAAATAACAGGAACAACATTATGGGCCAAAATTAATTAACCTACAAATAATTCAGCTGAAGCTAATTTAGTTTCTTTTTGTAGCGAAAATCTTTTTGAGTGCATCTTTTATGATGCGGGTTAGTTAGGGTCCCTATACATTTGTGTGACCTAAATATAACTGTATGGGATTTTACCAAAGCAAGGGGAGGTTGTTGTGATACCCCTCTTTGTCTTTTGTCCTACGGCAGACAATGATCGGATTATACGGTACCAGCAAGGAAACCCAGAAATTTCCCTATGTTCATCCACTCTCCTTCTAGCAAAACAATCTCCTCTTTACTGGGTCACCCCTTAGCATACTAATAAAACCTTGTCATCAGTCCATCAGGCCCTACATTCTAGGGGGGGGGGGGGGGGGGGGGGGGGGGGGGGGGG